>SAUA01000118.1:0-104271 GCA_004335185.1 Phoma sp. RAV-16-625
CATTCTAGTAGATAGATTTACTTAGAATATATTTATATTTTCTATATTAACATTTTTTCAAATTTATTCATTAAACTAATCATTAAGCCCCCCCCCCCCGCCCCCCACCCCCCCTCCCCCCCCCCCCCCCCCCCACTAGAAGTACCATTCGCGTAACGTTCATCATTTAACACCCTCTACCACGACTACAGAGCCATGCACAATTTTCATCGCAGCTTCCTTGGTCTCACCATACTCCTCCTCCGGCTCACCGTCTTCATCACTACCGCGTCAGCATCATGTCACAAGCCTCCCTCTCCTTCCCAGACATGCGAGAACACGTGTATTACCAAAGTGCACGACTGCATACCGGTACGGCATCCCCCTCGATCTTCTCAAAAAACACGGACTTCTAAGCCTACTATCATCAAAGTAATCGCTGATGACTGAGACAGACCTGCAAAAACTCCAAGTACGCACGTCACCCTGCTGCTTGCGTAATTGCGTGTAAATGTCAAGTTTGCAAGGCTGTTTCTATCTGTCGCGAGCAGTGCGGATACAATTGCAAGGGCGAATGGCCGCCGGTGGATCTGGTTGACGATTGGGAGTGATGGGGGGAGATGTGTTTACCCAAGCAAGACGGTGGACAGGAGTTCTTGAATGCTCTCTTGATCTAGTCAGGCCTTTATGTCCATTTTCAAATATCTCTCAAGTTTTAGGAAGGTGAGCCAAAGGTACATCAAATACTTAAGACAGTGGAACGAGATGGGGCAATTGAGAAATGGGCGGAGGGAGTTTTCTTCGCTGCTTTCACTCACTTATCCTTTGAACAATAAGCTCTCGCTTGAGAACCACACTTCCCCACGACAAGTCGGCCCTCTATTCCCAGTCCTCCACTTCTTCTACCAGTACAAACAATACAATCAAGAACTCCCCAACACCAATCAAATACCATGCTCCATCTTCGCCCTCTCATGATGTACATCGGCATGTTGTTCACAGTCGCTGTCCTCCTCACCACTGCCACGGCTTCGAGCCATAGGCCCACTATCTCATGCGCCACCTGCGCCTCGAGGGTCAACGAGTGTATCGAGGTATCTAAATACTCCCGTTCCACTCCCCCTATGTGTTACGAGTACTAATATCAGACACAGATGTGCAAGAATAGGTACGAGGATGACATGTCACTCGCCTGCATGGTCGCCTGCAAGTGCAAAATCTCTAAGCAGAAAAAGCCCTGCGCTGAGAAGTGCGGTTTGGGTTGTGAGGGTGAGCTCGGAATGGTCATTGCTCGGTTCGGGGCGGAGGAGTGAAGAACGGCATGGAACCTGTCGAAGCGGTGAATAAATCGATTGGTCCAAATCTGATGAAAATGTTCCAATGAGGGGATTAGAACTCAAGATTACTAGAGGAATAACTGGGTTTCCTTCACCTTGGCTCGCGTTTGCGGCGTCTCCGCTTGTACAGCTGGACGCTGTCCTTCACCTGTACCCTCGCTTATCTTCCCTTCCATATAAACAACCACTCCCCCGACTCTCTTCTCTTCACAAAAACCGCAACTATCACCTACCACTTTCTTCATAAGAACTTACAATCATGTTCCACCAACCCACCCTCATCATCGGCTTCTTGCTGCTCGCCCTCCTCATGACCACCGCAAGCGCCGGGCGCCATAAACCTCCTGCTCGTAGCTGCAACGAATGCACCGCTAAGATAGAGAAATGCCACGAGGTACATATCTCTCGTTCTAAACAACAAAAGTCGATGGCACTAACTCATATCACAGACCTGCATGGGCATGACCGAGGACAGTTGCCGGTTCCAATGCGAGTGCGACATCGCCAAGTACGACCACTTCTGCCGCGACTCGTGTGGAATTGGAGGACAAGAGTCTGCGTGTAAATACTTCTTCTAGGATCAAGGGCAAATATTGGGTATGGGGTTCGCTTCACCTGGAAGGCGTCGGATTGGCACGGATTGGTGTGGGATCCCGATTAGCATATCCTTAACTGGGCACGTGCAGACGGGATACTCTGAATGAAATGAACGAACACGGTTCTATCTAACATGAGCCTCTTTACACGTGAGTAGACGTGGTGTGTTGAACCAGTTGCACTGAAGTGCTGCCTCTCGCAGCTTCCTTCACTTCGGCTCGCGTTTGTGCAGAACTCGAGCGGGGTACTTTCACTCCATGTATGATCTCTTTTAGAAGTCACTGTTTCTCCTTCTTCTTCCTCGATCTCTCCTCCTCCAAAACCCACCACACCCACAAGCGATCCAAACTCAGCCAACAACCATGTTCAACCTCCGTCCCATCCTCATTCGCAGCCTCGTGCTACTCGCCCTTCACTTCACCGTCGCGTCCGCAACCAGCCACAAGGTCACATGCGCCGACTGCCGTGGTATATCTCTGCTCTGTCTCTCGGTAAGCAAACCAATGTTATGCTTGCGAAATTCTCCTCCCAGCAAAAGCTGATCGTGTACTGACTCGTGGCTTAGAAGTGCACCGACTCCGTTCCCTGCAGGATCTACTGCCAGTGCGAAGTTGCTAAAGCGGAACAGTTCTGCCGTGAGAAGTGCGCGTACCATTGCGAGTAATGTGTTGTGGTTGATGGTGCTTGAACGCTGGGGGGCATCGAGGCGTTAGTCCGAACGGGTGACAAGATGTCTATGGTTAGATAGGCTGGTATGGAGTATTCGGATGCTGAGTGCAACGGGAAGGCCGGGGGAAATGGGTCATCAGTTCTACTTAATGCATGTATGCTCTAGCTTCTAAACACCCTGTCCTTGCACTCCTCTTAACGCTCGATCTACGAATGCGTCATGTAAACCAAATGGGTATGAGTTTCGAAGCAAGCTCTTCGTACCAAAACGCCATGTGTGCGACGTATCACTTTCTTTTCTCATAAGACTGACCGAATTGTCTCCTCTTAGCTATACCTCTTCAGAAGCAGCCGCAGCTAGACCATTCAACAGGTCTTTGACCTTGACCAATAGCTCAGGCACCCTGAACGGTTTACTCACAACGTCGTCCATTCCGCTCTCTCTGGCGGTAGCAATCTGCTCACCTCTCACATTCGCTGTCACGGCAATAATCGGTACGTATCCCTTGATCTCGCCATCATCCTGCATGCGGCGAATCTCTCTTGCACACTCTAGCCCGTTCATTTCCGGCATCTCCCAGTCCATTAGGATAACAGAAAGAGGGATGCCGTTGGGTGTATAGTAATCAGTCTTCCGGAGCTCAGTAAGCGCGAAGAGTCCGTTGTCCGCGGTGGAAACGATACAGCCGGCTTTTCGAAGCTGCTTGGCAAGGACTTTTTGGTTGACGATGTTGTCTTCCACTACAAGGATATGAAGCGGCCCTTGGTCCGGCGTAGCTTTTGTTGCAGGCGTTTTCGGCGTCTCGGCGAGAATTTCCTTTACTGTTGGCGGTTTGATATCCATACCCGATACTGATGCTGCAAGGTCGCGGTTTTTCACAGCGTGGTCGGTAGACTGGCTTGTGATCGTGCGGCTCATGACGGGTCGGCTCGATGAGACAGTGCGCTTGCATTGGATAAAGAAACCGAAAATACTGCCTACACCTGCTTGGGATGAAACGCCAATTTGCCCGCCGTGCAATTCAGCGAGTTGGCGCGAGATGAAGAGGCCGAGTCCACTGCCTCCATAGTGTGCGTGAGTGCGTGGAGAGGCTTGTGCAAAGCGTTCGAAAAGCAGCTCCTTCTCTTCTTGAGTAAGTCCGCACCCTGTGTCTTGCACTTCTACGCGCAAATAGAGAAGGTCCCCCGCACCCCAGTCCTCACCAGTCGTTATATCAAGCAGGGGTACTCCTCTTGTTGGAACGAACTGGAAGTCTTTTCCATAGGTGTCAGGCTCAGCTGACGATGCGCTGACATGCACGGATATCGACCGTTGTGGCTCGGCCTGTGTGAATTTGATAGCATTTGTGATGAGGTTGACGGTGATCTGAAGCAGTCTACTAGGGTCCAGCAAAACCCAGTCGATGTGAAGGTCCTCCACAGACCGGTCCGGGTGGAACGTGAAGTCGATATTCTTCGCCTGCACCTCCGGCTTGAACATGCTCATGGCGCGCTGGACAACTGCCAATGGTTGCGCAGGTACTGGGGTAATGAGCAAAAGATTCGAGTCGAGCTTAGAAACGGTCAGAATGTCGTCCACGATAGACTTCTGATGTTGCACGCATAGAGCGATGTTATTGGCTGCCTCTATACAGTCCGTTATGACAACCTGGTCTGCTTGGTCGAACGGATGTTGAGAAAGCGTGTCTCGAATGTCATCCGAACAGATGAGAATTGCTGAGAGAGGATTCCGCATCTCGTGAGAAGTAATGCTAAGTGCACCTGTCAGTTGCCATTGTGAGATTGCGTCAAGGGGTTATGTACTCAATGAACTCGTTCTGTTGCCGTTTGGTCTCTTCGGCTTCGCGAAGTCTTGTTTCTTGCAGACCTTGCGCCCACTTCATCTGTGATATATCGGTGATGGATCCCATGATACTGACGACCTGGCCGTCAGGACCCACCTCAGGGGAGGAGCTTGCCAGGACCCAGTGTTCAATGGGGTTACCGCTGAGATCTCGAGGTTGTGCATGCGGATTGTTCAGTCTGAGCTCGCGCGTACAAGCTCTTTTTGTCTCCACAAGTTCATCCCACATCTCCTGACATGGCCCTATACTTTCTTCTGCCATCACAGTGATGAATGAGAACTCCTTGAAACCCTCTCTTACGTGCCCTGTCAATTCAAAGTATCTCTCGTTGGCCTCCAGAAGCATGCCTTCGGGACTGAACAGATACATGCCTAGAGGAGAAAGCTCGGTCATGCGACGCATACGACTGGTTTGCAGCACCAACTCACGGCTCAGCTGCTCGCGCTGAATTTGAGCAAGCTCTGCTGCGTTCCTACTTCGCTTCATTTCGTCCTCGAAAAGCATGACAGACGCGAGAGACGTCGCCAACTGTCTGTTGAGCATCGCCGCAAATGCCTTGTACTCATCGTCGTATGCTCTGCGAGGCTGTACACCAACCACCAGGAAGGCGAACACCATTTCGCCATTCGTTGGCCGTAGTGGGAATATTATGGCTTCTCTACATGGGTCCCCGTATCCTCGCCACGTGATGCCTTCAAGTAAAGCTTCGGGCAATGTTCCGTCTCTTGTCTGTAACATTGTGGGTTCGCGTGTCCGCATGGCTTCTCTGAATGCTGGGACAAACCCTTCTTGGCTGCGCTTTAGATCGAGTTTTCGTGGTGACGCAGGGTGTCCCTCAGGTATACCGATGGCTCCCTCCAGAAGACAGGACTTCAGCGATATAGTGCTATCTGAAGAGTGTGAGGCCGTGTCAGCATCATCGTTGTCGACGATTGAGTACAAGAGCGCAAAAGGGACATCGTGAACATTGTGCTCGAGTCCCTCCAGGCAACGCTTCCAGAATTCTTTTACGGTGCGCGTTGCGTTCAATCGTTCTCCAAGGTACCTCAGCATGTGCATCCTCCGGCTGCTAACCGTTTGTTGCGTTGTTTCAAAAGGTGAATTGTAAAAGCCCAGGATCTTGTCAGTCCCACCGTACATGGGTGTGATAGACCAAGAGAGGAAGGTCTCCTCGAGGTATCCAAACCGGTTGATTGGCAGGTATTCATTTTCCCTTCGTTCTGCCCGGCCGGTGAGTGCACACTTCCTAAAAACGTGCGCAATACTGTCCCAGACTTCAGCAAAAGGACCAGCCAGCCCTGTACCCATGAGTTCAGGATGCTTGTTTCCGGCGACTTCGACCTTGTATGCTTCGTTGTAGATGACTGTTAACTCCTCGCCCCAGAATAACGCACATGGAAAAGGGTTGCGGATCACCAGATTGACAATCTCTCGTAACGATGAGGACCAATTCTTCATATGACCCAGGGGTGTGCTCGCCCAATCAATATTTCGGATAAACATTGTGTGCTCCGAAAGGATTCCTTTGGGCTTTGCAATTGTGAAATCAGGAACAACATCGTCTGACGGCGATATTGTCACGGTCGAACTGCTGCCTAAGGAGTTCTTGCCCGTGATCTTGCTGGAAGTGTTAGATATGGTCGCAGAGACCGTGTCGGATTGCTGATGGGTAAGATGAAGCGCATTCGCCAGTGCAGTGGATACAGGAGCTGATGGTTTGCGCGCCTTTGCGGCATCAGAATTGGGCTTGATTGCTTTAGATCGTGATGGTAGCGCAGCAGAGAGGCCACTTTTAGGAATGTCGGATGCGCGATATAGGGCGTTGCCAGAAATTATTCGCCATCGTTGACGAACAGTGGATCCAGTCCAGAGTAAGCCTTGGTATAGGAGCGTAAGGGGAAAGACGTCTTTCGAGTTGTTGAATCTGCTGATACCTGTAGCCCAATTTCGAAATTCGTCGTATGTCGCTGTGGCGTGGTCCCTGTCTTTTCCGGGGGCTTCGGGGGCTTCGGTGATGCTGTCCAGCAGCTGGCTGTGTAGCTTCAGCGATGTATTACAGAAGACTGTGCGAATCGTGGTGGTTTCTTTCACAAAGTCTGGATCGAGATCGATGATGAATGTGGGCCGAGAGTCCTCATCTAGGATTTCCTTCAGACTGAGGCTGTCCAGTTCGACCAGCGCCGCCTCCTCTAAGGCATCCGTTTCATCCGCTGCGTGCGTCACATCTGCTGGAGGTGTGAACGATCCATGGCGTACGTCGTCCATTTTCGACGGCGTAAAATCACCGCAAGCCTCTTACCCAGAGAGATGCTGGTGGGGGTGCATTGCAGAGATCGGAGGAATGCGCCGGTTTTTTGCAATTGACGATCTGGAGAATCGGTAAGACACAGCACGCTTATTGACGCCACAAGCGCAACAGCTGTCTGGAACACGGCGAAGCCGGACCAGTATTAGTGGCTATTATTAAAGGACCCTTCGCCTTGCGCTGACAGCCAACGGTCTTCCCAGACCATCTCTTGCACCGCATCAACGATGCGAAAGACACTCTCTCGTCGTTTTCGTCCTTCTTAATGTCTTGTTGCCATTGCTGGTGCATGCCGGCGGCCCGATGACGTCGAAATCGAACCGCCTGCCGTGGTTTCACGCGTTAAGTGCGATCCGCGGAATCTAGAACATCGCTTGGGGCAAACTCTTAGCACCGCGCATCTGCAAGGCTGGTGATGGAGTGTGCCATTGTGAATGGTAAGTCATGAACGCAACTGATTGTAAGTTTAACAGCTCACGAGGATTTTTGGCAAGAGACAAGTTACTGCGCGCGCAGGTGTATTTGAAAAGTACAAAATGCGCTAACGAGGTGACGTCACAAGCGATCCCATTGACTCGATCACATCTTCTTCAAGCTTCCAATATCCACGCTCCAGCCGGCATCGAAGCCCTTGTTTAACTCGTACGATTGTGCGTCATCGCTACCCATCACAGTGATGCTCTTGATCCGCAGGACAGTTGGAAATCCAAATGTTCCTTCAGCAGTGAGGGTCGATCCACTGAGCGTGAAGTTGATTTCGCTGGTTCCAGACTGCTCGAGGCTCTCGCCATCGTCGAGATACAAAGAACCGCTCGCACTGCCGTCACTCCTGGGTGCAATGAGAAGTTCGAATGGCTTGTCACGAAGTGCTCTGGTCGTGTTCGCGCTCTCGGTGCGCATGGGCACGATAGATCCACCATGAACCAGGACAGGGATGTCGGTGTCGGGAACATCCGAGTATGTGATGGTACTTCCAGCCCCTTGCACAGCCTTGCGCGTGAAGAGATCGTACCAGACACCAGAAGGCACATAGAAAGAAACGGATGATGCAGCCTCTTGTGTCACTGGATTGACCATAAGAGAAGGGCCGAAGAAGAACTGCGTCTCGATCGCATACGTGTTGGCATCTTTAGGATAGTGCATCCTGTGTTTTGTGAGTGCCTGAAGAATACATGAGTGGACACTAACTTACCAGAGAGGTGCAAGCATTGGGGTGCCATCCACAGTCTGCTCGTGCATAGCTGTGTAGATGTAGTCCAGAAGCTTGTATCGAATGTCGATCGCCTTCTTTGCTGCGGCGGTCACAGACTCCCATCGGTAGGCTTCTTGAGACTTTGCGCCGTCTACATTGTGATTCCTGTAGAATGGATAGAAAGCTCCCAAGACGGTCCACCGCGCACAGAGGTGCTCATTAGTGTCCTCCAGAAATCCACACACATCAGCACCAGCCTGTGAAATGTCAGTTTTCTGGTTTTTTTAGACACGTGATATATTACTTACCATGGGAACCTGGAAGAATGCGACAAATTGAAGTAGATGCCGAATAGAAGTCAGGTACTGATCCCAAGCAGACACGTTGTCACCCAACCAATGTCCAACGTAGCTACCGGCACCAACAAAGGTACTGCGAGTGATTACCAAAGGACGCTTGTCAGGTCTTCTTTTGAGCATGCTGTTGCGACTAGCCTTACTCATCATGGTTCCGTACAAGTTATGTGTATCGTATTCAGTCCAACCTCCCTGATGGATGAGATCAGTCTGAGCGGTCTTGTTACTAAGACCGCCTGCCGCGTTCTTAATCTCATAAGAAGGATAAAGAAGATCCCGATTCGGAAGTCCCTTCTTGTCACCGTCGGATTGTCGGCCTGGAAGGCTGTAGGTTTTTGCCGAGGTGCCCTTGTCCTGACTGCATGGGAAGTCGCAAAAACTGGAAGGCTCGTTCATGTCGATCCAAAGTGCGTCAATGTCAACTCCAGTGTCTTTGTTAAAGAATGTGGCAAACTCGTTGTCCCAGTAGCCCTGCGTATTCTGGTGGAACCAATCCGGGAAGACAGCTGTGCCTGGCCAGACGCTGCCTTTCCAGGGCACGTTTGCACTAGTTTTGATGAAAGCATCAGCTTCTACGCCCCGGTTGTAAGCATCATAATCCTGAGCGGCGACAGCTGAGGCATATTAGTGGGGTGTCGATGGGGTGACATTTGGAAACCTCACCTGGATCGACCATAACAATGTAATGTTGATGCTTGCTGTGCAGATCACTGACAAGATCACGGACATCTGCGAGTTGGAAATCTTGCCCCAGGGTAAATACCTTGTACTGATCCATGTAATCGATGTCTGTAAATGTTAGAAATTACCAGTCTTTCGGATTCACATGAAGTACCTGTCCACATTGTCTCTAAAGGAATGCCGGCCGCGCTGTAATTTGCAACTACCGCTGCGACTTCGCCAATGCTCTTGTAACCAAATCGGCATTGATGGAAACCTAGTCCCCAGTACCTGTCGATCTCGTTAGTGTAAGTTCTGCCATATTGTATTGCCTGCGCTCACGGCATCATTGCTGCTTTGTTGGTGATTTCGCTATACTCGCGAGCAACATCGAATGGCATCGGTCCGGCCATAAAATATAAATCGATGACTCCACCGATCGTATTGTACTCCAGATATTGGCCATTATCATCATTGATCTTGATATCCATGCCATTACTGTTGAGCAAAAGCACACCATGAGACAAACCTGAGTCTGCCCGATGCTCGAAGTAAACAGGGTGAGTTCCGTAAAGGTTCGTCTTTAGAGGTACAGCTCCAGCATCACGTGCCCACAGGGTTCTGACATAGTTTGAGGTTGGCAGTCGCAGTGAATCAGTGTGTTCTCCTAGACCATACAGCGACGGATTGTTCGGCAGAGACGTTCTGAGCCGCAGGTATTGCGTCTCGAACACAATATTAGAACCCTTCGTGCTGAAGAGAACTTCGCTATTGCTCTTGCGTTTTACCGTAAACGAGAATGGTTCTTCCTCTACGGAGATGTCGAGCAAAGAGGCATCCGAATTGATGGAGCCTGAGGGACGCGGCACAACGAAGTCCGGCACTTGGTACACCTGCTGGTCCTTATCGTAAATCATGACATGGAGGCGAGAGTCTGAGTTGGATTAGGTACAATTCGTCTTGAGTTGACGGACGAACGTACCGGTCTGCCATTCTGCCACAAATTTGAGGTCCGTCAAATCTGGACTGTAGAGGTTGCATGCCGCTCCGGCCAACGCCAGATCCGCTGTGACGCTATTGTCTGAGCGCACGACATTGCTGGCTTTGTACCCCGGACAGTCATCAGCTCTTTTGAGAGGCACAGCAGCGCCCCAACGGACGATGCTGAGCCACAGTAGGAGCAAGCTTTGCAACAATGTTGTTGTTAAGACGGGCATAGCGGAGAATGCAGTCAGAGAGCCATTGATATGGGGAATCCATGTCCGCTCTATATAGTTCACTAACACATGGTTCTTAGCCCTTGCTTTTCGTGATCATCATAACTGCGGAAATTAAGTTGACATGTGGTGAAGGGTTCCACAAGACCTCATGATGGATAGCGATCTTACAATTCGTCACGAGTACTTCCAGTATGCTCGAGGGCGCTAAAGCCGGAGACATGCAGGGCAAACGGATGTGCGTGGCCGCTGGTGCGACGTAGCCGCCGAGTTGGGGTTTTGATTAGATTCTTAGTGAGAATCAGAAGGATGCGAGTGGTTGGAAGCCGAGATAGAAGTCAGAGACTGCAATAATGGTTCACCATGATCTACGGTTGGTCATTGGCGATCATGATGTAAAAGTATTGTGGTTTCGTGTAATTTTGTGGGGAAAATTACAGCCTCACCGAGCCACGTGCGGGTATCGTTGACAAACGCCAACACATACCTTTGTACAACGTCGTGCCGCGCATGGGAACTGGGGAAAAGAGGATCACGAGTAGATTGCTATGAACTGGTTTCTGGTGTCTCCTACTGTCTTGAAACAAAAAGCACATATGTGAAGAGGTTCCAGGACGCGCTACAAGTTTACGTTAAATTACAGAACCCCTCTTCCTTTCTACATGCTCGAAAGGGTAAGCATGATCGAGAGTCGCTAGCATCAGGCATCCCTACCCGGATGATCACAAGCCACCATCAACAACACCATCTCAACCGCTCATTTCCGCCTTTCGGGACACCTTCCAATAGTCATCCGCGCACCACGAGAGCTCGTGCTGTTACAAATGCCGATTCTCATCTACCGACGTCACCCTCGCACTTTGCTCACCAGTAATGTTCCTGCCTGACGGACCGCGGCTGCGCCCGCTGGCTCCCTTGCAGCGCCTGCACGATCTGGGCTGCTGTCGAAGAAGACGGGTCACAAGTCGACATTCAACAGACACGTCTTCATGGTTCCCGGGATGCTCAGCAGGCCATTCCTAGTTCTGCTAGGATCTTCTTAGCCCGTGGGAATCTTGGGTCGAGGTTAAGTGTGACGATCAGCACCCACTACTCCTGCATAGCGGCCTTGCGATGTTACAATGAGCGATGAAATACCCCAGATTCTTCGTCTTCAAATTGCCGAGGAGGTCTTCCAGCGGTCAGGCGACGTGCATGACTATCACGCTGCAGCGAAGATCCATCGTGGCAGCGTGTCAGAGGAGTTGTCTCACATCATTCAGGTCACAACAAACAAAACATTTCACAAAGCATTACCACTTCAGGCTTTACAAAATTACCGGGCTTGCACATTGAGTGGTCCCTCGAGGAGAAACTAATCTCATTCCTGCTATCCACCACGCCCACTTCAATCCACCCTTGTTGTTACCTGAGGCATGTGCAACAGTCTCGTGCGAAATAACTTCCAAAGTCGTATATCGCGCCCCCGGCCTAGATGGTGGTCGCGAGGGATATCGGTGAGGAATGTTGATGTCGCAAGACGGGGAACTTCCGTGGCATCCGCGCGCAGGTGCTGAAGGTTTGTTTCTGCCTTTGCCCGTATATGCTAATCATCAAGAAGGCTAATAGAAGAATTTACTGCAGACCTCCACCACTGTCTGCACGCAGGCCTGTCAATGGTGATAGGGCATGGGCTTTTGAGGGCAAACAGCAAAGGTGCTGTGAGATAAGGGCCGCGCGTTCGTCATTCTCATCACAAAAGGGAGACTCTTTCGCACGGGTAGCACACGATGGTTCCATGTGAGAACCTCTGGCTTTGCGACATCAAGACCGTGCGATGTAATCCCTGCCAATTCTAACAGAGAAACCAATCAGTCTTGACAGGGAGTCTGTTTGCGTTCCTGGATCGCATCGCTGTACCTGGTAGTAGGAACAAGGTGACATTCCCAGTCAACGGGCTCAGCGCTTGGGTACCGTACGAATCTTCGGGTACCTTTCCGCCGGCCGTGCAGACTGGGAGGCACCTGGCTGAACTGAGTCCTTCCGGCTTTTGTATCGTGTCCGAGACTTGGGCACTGCATCGGTTTTTGCAGCATCAAGATGTACGTTAGACTTCTTGCAATCCGTTGTTGAACTACCATTAGCTCCTGCCACCGTAGGCTTCGGTAATCTTGACCCTCTGAAGAGGCCGAATTTACGTGTACGCTCGTCGTCTATCGCCAGGTCCGACTTCAAAGGCCCACAATTGTCCATGGGACCCTGCGTTGAGTCGTGATGTTTGCTTACACCAGGTTCTGGCTCCTCTGATGGCGCCGTCTTTGCAAGCGTTGGTAGATCAGCAGCGTAGGTCAGCTTGCTTTCAAGCACTGCAGTTTGCGGTAGCCTTGGGGCACTGCATACATTTTCGACACATAGAGATTCTGAACGCGAACCCGCTCGCCAGAGGCTGCTTGTGCGAGGGTCACGAGACTCGGTGATTTCTTGATCCCTCTTCCAATGCATTAGCCATGCAATCTCATCCTCATTTGGCGCTGGCGCTTGTTTCTCCTCGACAGGCAATTCGATTGGCCGTTTGACTGGCTTGTACATTGACTCATCTTCAATGAGAAAGCGGCCTTGACCCCTAAGCTCGACGTACTTTGAGTCGAAGGCTTCTTCGATCCTAGCTCGGAATGGTTCATAGGCACCCTCCATCATCTTACGCTGTCGCTCATGCTGGGATAAGAGCGTCTTCCACTCAGTCATGCTTTTGTTCACATCACTGGGCTCAGATGCTGACCTTCTGTCTTCAACTATGCGTAAAGTAGCAAAGATCCCCCCGAAGGCCCTACTCGCCGTACGTCTGATGCTATTTCTGATGGATCTCTTCAAGTTGAAGGCAGGCATCTGCCCAGATCTAGCACCATTCCGGGAGACAAGATTGATCTGATTCTGTCCCGGGATAGGACTACTGATCGAAACTCTGGTTGCCTGGTAGCTGTCAGTACTGGTCGACTGGCGGGAACGAGCAACACTCACCATAGGGATATTGTCTTTTGTAAATGCATGGAGTTGATCAGGTACGATAGACACCAGCGGCTTGGCCACCTCGACAGTATTGGTTGGATGTTGTGTCTCTGCCGTTCTGGTTGCCTGCTGCAGACCAAGTATGGAGGTCGATCGCTGGATGTTTACTACTGTCGCTTGTGTGTCCTCGATGGTCTCCTTTGTGAAACTGACTGGTGTCATAGGTAGCGGCTGATTGATAGCTGCTGTTAGTAGTTGCACGTTGACTCCCTGTGGACGTGACTGTCGATGTTGCTCCTTAGCCAGGTGCATCGTATTGTTGATAGAGGCTGGCTGAGCGAGATTGTGTTGCTCTACCTCATTAGCTCCACTCCAGTCGATCGGCAACGGTCTTTCATTGTTCTGTGGGCGAGTGGAATCCAGTGGCTGTTCATTTTCGTCCCCAATATTATCAATTGAGGTTAAAGTCGGGACACTGAAAAGATATGGTCAGTGAACGATCAACAGGGTTGATATCCCAGGCACATTTAAGCAGAACGTCTTGTCTACTCGGCTGTAAAGATACAACGTAAGTAGGGTGAGGTTTCTACCTTGCTGCTAGATTCTGGTGTAAGGGGCTCCGCTCCAGTGGCAGATTGGGGTGTCCGTAAAAGGGCGGTTGTAATGACATTGTGAAGATGATATATTCGAGGAGCAAGAAGGTTTGAAGCTGAATGCGAAAATGGCCACAGCAGGTGACCAAGGGGCAGGACGACCAGTAGGTGTGGGTGGTAAGTGACTGCCTTTTGATAATAGAGACAGGAGCGCCTTGCTAATGAACACTCTTGCGACAACTAAACCCTTCACAAATGTACAACGAACTCCTCACTCTTGCAACCGTGGATATGTGCACTCAGGGACCAGTGGTGACGAAGAACATAAATTTCTAGGGAAGGGTTCACCCCCTGCCACCCCTCCTGGTTCTAACCACAGAGAAGACGGAATTGCTCACTCACACGTCGTCTAAAGTCAAGCCCCCATGTTCACGAATCAAAAGTGTCCTCAAAACTGATGTTAGTCCTTGATTCTGCCCACTGTCTTGAGGGGTCATGCACTCTCACTTTTGCGTACCACGGTACACGCAGTCTACTCCATGTATGGCATCAAGCAGCAGCATTTGGCCAGTAGCCCCTCAAATGCGACCCGACAATTGCTGTCCTAAGGTCAGTGTCCGCTGTTTTTACGTAGTCGAATGCGGACGAGCGATGCTGAACCACCCACAGGAGGCAGGAATTCTGTAGACGCAGGCACAGAATTATTTACACTATTTACACCAATCCACATTATTTCGATTCTTCTTAACCAAGAGCCAAGGGTATCATCGCGTCCCACCACACTTTACATGACGTTACAGCAGCCCAGCTTCTTAAGCAGCTTCGGCAGGCCCTTCCGCACCATCTGCTCGATCTCATCGTTTTGGCCATTTTGCTGGTTCTGGTTGTGCTGCTGCTGTTGATGGCCACCATACTGTTGACCACCGTGCTGTTGGCCGCCATGCTGTTGGCCACTGTGCTGCTGACCGGGGTATCCACCACCACCATTGTACTGTCCACCTCCATACTGCGGGTGCTGCGGCGGTGGAGGCATGCTGTGCACCGCTCCGCCCTGGAGGTTTACGTAGATGCGGCCCTCGTTCTCCTCAGTCTGATATTGTAAACCGAGCTCGCGGCACACCTGTTCCACCCTGGGCTTAATCTTCTGCACATGGTTTCGGCTGTGGTTGCCCTTGCCGACAATAACGTGCAGATGATCCTCTCCCCTGCTTCTGGCTGCTTTGATTCTCTCTTCAAGCACATCCTCCGCTTCTTCAACAAACAACCCGTGCAGGTCAATCGTGTCGCTTTGAACACGGCCGCCTGCATTGTTCTCACGGAAGATGTAGTCGCGTGCTTGTAAGTTGTATTGCTCCATCTTGGCGGCATGTTGTTTCCCTTCTTCAGAGAGATCGTGGGCACGCGAGCCGTCTCCGGATTCGTAGGCTTGGTGGGCGCGGTCGAAACACGAGCTGCGTTTTGCGGCTTCCTGGCGCGCGAGATCGCGGAGGCGGTCGTATTCTGCTTCTGCATCATTGTTGGAGTGGTTGAGCGCTGAAGTATGTTAGTTGGGGGTGACCGGGGTGTAGGGCAGACGAAAAGAAACATACAGCGCGAGCCCATAGACAACATTTCCATGGTGGCCATATTCGAGCGACACCCAAAGCAGGATGTCTGGCTTGAAGAGATATGTGGACGTGCGGAATTGGGGGATGCCAGAATGTAAAGTTGATCTTGAGCTGGCAGGCCAACCACGGGTTCGGCGCTAAAGCGGCTGAAAGCAAGCTTGCGCAGGGCCCAGATCGCCGGGGTTCGCGATCACTGCGATCGCGTATGCACACGGTATGGTCGCGCGTCCGTGTATGTGCAGGAAACACCGAAAGTGGAAAAGTTGATATTGACTGGATGGTACTCGGGGTATATTGGCGCTAAAGAGACACCGATGCGATGGTTTGATGCCACAATGTCAGAATCGTATCTTGGGCCCTACAAAGACAATGATGAAGGCCAGCAACCACAACCCGCCAATCATGGCATAGAGCTTCATACGATCCCACCACCCCTTACCCTCTGTCATACGCCTGAGTGTGCCCATTCTCTGGCTGGCAGCGTCCATATTGATCTGATTTTTGTCCAGTCCCGATACTGCTCGGTCAACAACGCCCTTGTCGCTTTCTAAAGTGTTGCTGAAATGTACCGATTGTGCTTTGAGCTGCTTTGCCATCTCCAGGAGACTCTCCGTAAGGTTCTCTTGTTCGTTGCGATCGTGCGACAGGAGTGCTTCTGTTTGTGCCAAAGAAGGATCGCCTGTTGTGGTAGTTGGCTTGGACGGGAACAGCGAGGTTCCCGATGCCGCCTGTGTCCCATCAGCGTCTGCTGCCTGTCCTCTTCGCCGCATCTGTGAAGTCAAGTTCCTTGCAGCATTTTGAAGTGCCTCATTGCCATCGCCCTCTCTCGATGTGATGTCAATACCCTCGTTGGCAATGATCCTGGGTGCGTACGAGGGGAATTGGTCCTCATCCTCGTCGTCTGAGTCTATCGAAGCCTCTGACTCTGTATCGTCGAGCTGATTCAGCTCGTATATCCGTTGATTCAGTTGCTTTATCGTCTCGCGCTTTTGCTGCAAGTCTGCTTGTAACGCCGACTTCTTTGATTTGGAAGGGAGTGTCGAGGCCGAATGTTCGAGGTTGAGGAGGAGAGTGCGTGCATGCTCAATGTTCTGTGACGCATTGTGGTTAGTGAAAAGACGTGAAAACTGTATCGAAGGATGTATCTTACAGCGCTGACCCGTGCCCGCTCGTAAGGTGACTTCCTTAGCTGGGGTGATGGGTCTACAAGCACAACGTGTTCCAGTCTTGAGAGCAGTCGGCCAAGGTTGATTGGTGTTGGATCAGAAAATCCTGGCGGCGACCGCGACCTGGTGGCCATTATGTGTTGGCCTCTGTATTATGGCCTTTGCAGTAAATGTCTTCGTGAGCCACTCTCAGTGTGTACTAGGGTGGAACGATGTTGAATTTTGGTTATTAGCACGCAAGTCTGTCTCTTCGACGGTTTTGGCTGATCAGTTGCTGCCGCAAGTAGAGGTGGATCGTGGAGGCAACGTCACTGTTGGGGACTTTGGGACAGGCCAATCGTTAGCTCGTTATCCCCCGCATTGGCCAGTGCCCACTGCACCCACCACACACAGACGATTACGAGTCCAGGACAGGGTGCCGTAGGTCGTTTTGAATTTGGTCATTTGTTAATTGATATATATGGTACATAAAATGCTACTGGTTTGTAAACGACACAGTTGCCTTGACCGACGTCGAGATTGTCGAAACTCCTTTGCGCAACGGACTTGATCTGGTGAAGATAAACCCGTCCTCTGCTCAGAGATTGAGACTGGTATCTGAACTCAATGCTGCCAAATCAACCGCGAAGGGTTGAGGTGTCACGGGGCTCGGACGCCTTCGGTACTGCTGGAGGACTACCAGATGAAGGTCCACGGGTGAAGCTTGCATTGTTAGACTCGGATTGTTCGAGGACATTGCTAACTCACTTATTCCACATGGTTCCAAGAAAGCCTGGCTTCCCGTATGAGTCGTGCAGTGATGAGCGCCTGTCCACACTTGCTTGGTCGGTAGGTCTCTTGAGCATCTCAAGGTTGCCGTAGCGCTGTGCAGCAGACGACTGTGACATGTCAATACTGAACTGAAGTGCTTCTGTACACGAACAGAACGATGCATGACTTACTCTGCGACGACCATCTGGAGACGAAGGCTCAACCATCGAGCCTTCTGAGCCTCGGCGCTGGGCGTCTTCCTTTGGTGCTTCAGGCATAACTGGGACTACACCATCCGCGTACGCTTTATGGCTCTGGCTGGAATACTTCTGGTGGAATGGCGAAGGCATTGTGATGATAAGAGGGTGTATGGTTCAGACGTAAGACTTGAAAACAGGTTGGGTTCAAGTTGAAGATG
The DNA here is from genome assembly GCA_004335185.1 of Phoma sp. RAV-16-625. Taxonomy (NCBI): domain Eukaryota; kingdom Fungi; phylum Ascomycota; class Dothideomycetes; order Pleosporales; family Didymellaceae; genus Phoma; species Phoma sp. RAV-16-625. Next base: position 17,676 of record SAUA01000118.1, read on the forward strand.
TAGGTGATCTAGTGGAAGAGTGTGGTACTCGAAGACGAGGAGGAGCAGTGGTACATAAACCCCTCTCGAGCTGAGCTGAATGCGCTCATAGAAACAGCCCTCGATCGCGTGTCATTCGAGCAGTACGCAGACGATGCATGATCGTACCAATCAGTGATGGTACGTCGCTTCCCCGCACTCATCCACGCTGCTGGACCCCTGGAGAACCCTACACACAACAATGATATGACATGGGGAGACAAAACGCGTGACAAGCTTTCTAATCGCAGGAGTATCGTGTCGCGAGGTTCGACGAATGAGAAGCTGATAAGAAAACAAAGATCTTCTCTTTGCTTGCCAAAAGCGGATTGACTCGATTTCAACCATGCTAAATGCAGCTCTAGTAAGCTCGGAGACCCTGAAGCCGAGTGACGAATCGACAACCTTTAACGGCCTTTATGAGCCTCATACATATCGACAAGAGATCGAACGCCTCTTGACCTGACAAACACCAACACGATCGCACTAGCCGTTCCTGCCCACGGCTGGGCGGCTGCGATGAGGAGATCCGGGCCGACTGAGGATGTGGGCGATTACAATGCGAATTTCAGAGCGACACGATTGGAGTAGACTCGAAGGGACGTTTGACAGTAGACAGTAACGAGGTTGGCGGTCGTTGTTAGTTCTCACCGTGGCTTACAGCTGATGAACCTTCCACCTCATCCTGTTTTTGATCACCGCGATCAATGACCGCAATCCCACGTGATCGTGTTTGTTATCTCAAATCGCTCTGGCATTGGCTCTGATGGATATAACATATAATATTTGCTTTGCTGCACGATGCTTTATGAACTGTCGTATTCTCAGCCGTGAACATAGCAGAGACGTAACGAAACCTGTAGAGTGCGCGTGTCTGAGAGTGATGTCATGGCTGCCAAGCAAGGCATCTGCCGCTGCCGGAGCTTAGCCGTTTAGCGACACGAAGTCCTCTGCAGATTTTATTTCTCTTCCCAAGCCACCTTCATCATGTGCACTTCGCACTGCACCACAATGCCTGGCGGTCCAAGGAAGGCTTGATCACGATGGCTGTCGGTCGCCCACAACAATTACCTGATTCAAGAATGCCTTGAATGAGTCGCAGCCGAGGGGAGTCGTGCAGCTATGTGCCGTTGTTGAGGCTCGTAGTTGGGCAGCAATTCGCTCCCTGAGCAGCGATCTTCAGGGACTAACTGGGTCGGTGCGAACCTTTAGTTGGCTACTCCTGGCTCAACTCTCTCTGCACAATTATCAAGGTACGTTTTGACCCCTCGCTACCCCCAATACCTCCCTTTCATGATGATACCACATACATAAGCATAGTTCAGCCGAAGGTCTACTAGGCCGCTGTGGAGACAAATCAGCAACGTCTTTCGCTCCTATCTGAAATATTCCAAATTCACATCATCACTTGCACAGCCTCTCTATGAACAAGCGCTGACAGCAAACAGGTATGCAGTACACGAATTGATCCAAAACTGGGTTGATGCATAGAATACGTGATATGTTGCGCTTCATGACAGGCTGAGCACTGGACCCTTGAAGGAACGAACAAAGGCATTGTCCTTTCAACGTTCTGTTATGGTACCTTTTGTCTGAGCCTGCAATACGAGCTTCAAGTACAGCCGCCGACGCATTGGTACAACATCGCGCTCGGGAGGCAGTTGCCGGCAAGTCGTCGTGCTACCCGGTGTTCCGCAGCTGCGGCCACTGTCTTGTCATGCGGCACTATCAGCTTCAAACTCGTTCTGTTAGAAATGACAGTGTGCACAATCACTCGCAGCTTGACCGAACTCCATAATTGACTGACCTCGGTAAGTGAGTAATTAAATGTTTGGGCCGCTTGCGAAAGAAGCACTATTTTAAATGAACTCTCATCAATTGATCCTTGTTGTCCAGCATCAGCCAAACCCTCATGTTACAACCTTCCAGTTGCAATGTGTCGCCCGCTGTGCTTCGCCACATGTCTGTGCCCGCAGTCTTGACGCAGAACGAAAAGGAGCGAAAAAGCACGCCTCGTGTGCTGTTGCGCACTCTGTAGGTTTGACGCCGTCCCTCGAGCCGCATCTTCCAATGTCGCTCAGCGATGATCCCTTCCACATCACGGTTCCGAGCACAACAAGTGCGACATTGCCCTGATCCGCAAGCCTATCAAAACGGAAGGGATTGTCTAACTTCCCGTGAATATCACGAATATTTCGCCGAACAGAACGCACCGTTACGGCCCTTCTCGTAGAGAGGGGATCCCTCTTACGTGGACGGTTTGCGCATGGTCATAAGAGTGACTGCCCCTCGATCCGGGCGCGAATTTTCAACCAATCTGTTTCGGACGAGCCGAAAGGACCGCGATTGCAGCAGGATTTTGGACGTGGGATGGCCTCACATCGTATCAACATTGGACACTAGTCTGGATTTGGTTACCACTGCTGCGTTGTCACTTCCTGCCCAGGAAGCGAACCGGTCAGCATCTCCTGCCCACATTTGTTCACCTCTTTCCCCCTCACTTCCTCGTCCTCACTACACCAAAGTCGACGACAATCGCCATCATTCGCACCGCTACTACGACTCAAGATTCGTGCGGTACACCACCAAAATCTTATCATACAATAAGAACAATCAGAGCCCTCGCTCAGGATGACAATTCGGAGCCCAGACGGAGCCTTTACCAGGTACTTACTGCCCAACGGTCTTTTCCCCTACTGTTCTGTTTGATTTTCTTGCTTTGCTGCTTTCAGTCGACATGTTGCTACGGAACGATGTATGCTTGTTACAGTTTTTGTTTTCAGTTTGTTTTGCCGCCGTCTAGCAATCCAGGCTACAGGACTTCCACATGGACATCCTTTCCACAGGACAATTTCCACAGGATTCTTCCGTTCCTATGGACTTCCACATGGCTGTCATTGCTGGACCCGTTCCTCGGGAAGCAATAGGTCAATTTTCCGGAGAATACAGCCTGGAGTGCGAACACGTAGACACAACATCTGAGCAGCCCAGCGCTCGTAGACTCGACAACTCGATCTTCCTGTGTACCGAACTCTGAGCTTCAAAGTTAGAGCTTTCGAAAAGTCGGTGAACACATCGTGGATCTCAGTGATTGACCTCCGGGCGGTGCTCGCTTCCGGCCGCGGATCATCCGACACAGCTTGCAGTGCCAAGCAATCTTCGTAGACATGCCGCACGACAGCAACGTCGATCAATCATGTTCTTGTTCGACCGAGCTATGCAACACTCGACTATGTCGTTACTGGGCTTCATCGTACCAATGGAGGGTTCCCGTAACCTGGATCATACCGCTGGAGCTGCCTATGGACTGTTCCCTCAAGGACCCTACCGCATGGACGCCTTCTCCGCTTGCCTCATAGATGCTAATCGCAGTGGACTTTACCACGAAGCGTCGATTGGTCAGACTATCTGGGAGACAAAGTACGTACAGAAGGCTGGGACCAGTCTATCCTGTCTACCCGACCTCACTGATCATCCAAACTGACTTGATGTGGTGTTGAAGGAAGTGGTAATGAACATCTGGACGGGACACCTCCGCAACGCTGTCTTTCTGGAAGTCTGGCCTTGTATTGACTGGATGACCCGGAGATCTACCAACGCTGTCTCGCTGAGCCACCAACTACTGGACAAGCTTACAGCCCATTGACCGGGCAGGGCTTAATATTCAATTTGCCCACAATGATAGTCTTTGCTGGCTCTACTCGGTGCGTATTGCCTTCGCCAACTCATGGGCGAAACGCTAACTTCGCTTGCAGGCTCTCCACGATTGCACGCGGCTCTACTAACACGGCGTTTTCCTTTTTCACAAGATTGTTCTGCTACACATTGCGATTTGGTTTAGGCACTAACCCCTGCGTTCAGCGAATCACTCTTCGACTCACCATCGGAGGCTGCTTTCTACATCTCCAACATTACCGAGTGGAGGAAGGATATTCCTACACCCCTTGGCTCTGGACAGGACTTTTCTTTTTCTTCAGACTTCCAGGACATGCACAGCTCTGAGCACCTTGAATTCAAGGACACTGCCTCCCAGTGCAGTATGGACAGCGCATATCAGAGTCAGACTAGCGCAAGCCGGCGCGGAACAAAGAGACCACAGCCATTCCCACAGGACAGCCAGAGCACAATGGGTGCTCATTTTGTTGGCAGCGACATTTACTCGCCTTCAATGAGCTCAGACAGCTACAACGCCTTCCAAGACATGAACCAGATGCAACTTCCCGCTGCCTGGGATACACAGGATGGATCCATGGGATTTGCTAACTACTCTACTGGGCAGGATTTCCCCCTCTACCCAACTTCAAACATCTCGCAGTTCAACCCTACGTCTGCTGTCAATGTCTGGGGTCCCGTGGCCGCACCCTACAACTTCACATCCTACCCCACAGAATCGAACGAGACGATGTTCAACACCGCAGCACCTGTCCAGCGTCAGTGGAGCAACGTGCGCCCGACTCCTGTACGCAGCTCGTCGTCCTACACCACACAGCAAGCTGTGAGGCGAACCCCATCGCACGATGCTAGTTTCAATGCTTTCGTTGCTTCCCCAACTAGCACAGCTAGCGTCCAGCTCCATCAAGCTGTTGACTTTGAGCAGACACAATACGTCGACCAGAGGTATGTCATCTTTCAGCTGCCCTCTGATCGTTGCTAACAGTAACCAGGAACGATACAGAGGAGAGTGCTTCTACCTCCCTTGCACCCCAATCGTTGAACGGTCATGAAGATGTCCAGTCTCCCATTGACGCCGCCGAGGCCAAGCTTGAAGAGGAGCGCACCAAGGTCGCTCGAAGCCACGTTCTGTATCAGCAAGGACCCGACAAGGATGGCAAGTACCACTGCCCTGAGGAGGGCAAGCCCGGCTGCACCCACAAGCCTACACCGTTGAAGTGCAACTACGACAAGTACGTCGATTCGCACTTGAAGCCGTTCCGCTGCAACAAGAAGACTTGCGTTGGCGTTCAATTTTCTTCCACTGCTTGTCTGCTCCGTCATGAACGCGAGGCGCATGGCATGCATGGACACGGTGCCAGGCCTCACCTGTGCCATTTCCAGGACTGTGAGCGTGCTGTCCCTGGACATGGCTTTCCTCGTCGCTACAACCTCTTCGATCACATGAAGAGGGTTCACCAATTCGATGGTCCAACCACTGAGCCCTCCCCTCCCGTGCAGGGTCAGACACAGCGCAAGCCTGTTTCGCGCAAGCGCAAGGCTTCAGCAGAGGACATCATTGAGAAGCGTCACAAGGTTGTGAAGCTCACTGCCGAGCAGCAGCTTCAGCAGCGCCGCGATCAGCTGACGCAGGACTTCCTCAGCAAGAAGCAGCACATCGTCGATTTCTTGACCAACCTTGCTGGTCCCAGCGAGTTGTCCGACGACCTCAAGCTTAGCCAAGACGTTATGGCGTTGCATGACCTCAGTACAAAGTTCAGGAGTAGCTTTGGCGGCTGAATGAAGTCTGGGCCATAATGGACTCCGGCTTGCTCGATGCCTAAGCAAGGTTTGTTTTGCTTTCCGGATCTTCACGACGACATCTTTCTTACAGCTCAGCATGTTTGTACCCTACATGCTTTGCTTTTTGCTGCGTTTCTCCACATGCCTGGATGGATCTCCCACCCTAGCGGATGTTGACTTCCCACATGCCGGATGGATGCCTTTTCCTGGAGGAAACCCCTTGGATCTTACCATAGGACTTGTCCCTTCCGTGGACTGGACGCCATGGATTGCCAAATCGCTCGAGCGCTTTGCGTGACGGCGACCCCTTTTGGGGTAGAGGGACAAAGTCCCGCTCATTGCATCAGAATGGCATGAGTGTAGAAGTGGATGATCTAGACTGATCAGATTGTTTTGACGCTTACTGGAGTTGGTGGTTATCTTTCTGTTGCTTGAAATTTAAATGGTTGGTAAAGAACCATTAGTTCATGTATTGGTAGAGGCTGTCATCCCTCTTTCAAGAGAGCGAGTTGTACGGTCCTTGCCATAGTTGTGTACGTCTGTAGTTCATGAAGCGTAGTTGTTCCTTGCGACCGTGTCTCTTGCATGTGATGCGATCTACTCAAATACGAAATCGCGCCCTGGATTCACTAGAAAATCTATTAACGAGCCCCCTAAATCTGGACTTTTGTGCTTTGTGATGTCCTCCATCGCACGACTTCAAATCACCTCGGTCGACTTCGGCCCACCTGCTCACCTTGTCAAGATTCGGGTGCCAGTGCATCCTTCCCCCGTGCGAGTCCAGCGCATCCCAATCCAGCGTTTGCGCCGTGTGAATGGCCGAATAACGTCATTGCTTCGCGTCCCGCCCATCCTGCTCAGGCGCAGTTCGTCCGCCGTGACCGAGGCATCGACTCGCGGACGGTGACGAATCGCAACTCACTCTGAAGGATTTGGTAAGCTGAGCAATACCGACTTGGCCCAGAAGCAAGATACTGCGGTCCTGTGCACCTAATCTGGATTGAAGGCAGCTGCAAATGGCGGGACAGGGCAGGATTTCACATGACATGATCCGAGCGGCGAAGTTTAGTGCCCCGCGCATCGCGACAGGTGTGAGACGACCTGTGCTTGTAAGACAACTTATAACAACGCTCTCCTACCATACCCCTTCACATACACACCCGCGGCGTAGCCCTATACTCAGAACTCCATACACACACATACGCACTTTTTGGAACAGCACAAACGACACAGCCATGGCGTCCGCAACCAGCTTCTTCGACTTCACGCCCAAAGACAGTACGTCCCACACCCACAACTCCTGTCTCACTCTCTGCTCTGGCGCGCACCGCAAGACGCTTCTCCCCCTCTTCTCCCAACTACTCTCCCCCGGCTAACAAACCCCCTTAGAGCGTGGCACCGAGTACCCGCTCTCGAAGCTGAACGGCAAGGTCGTGCTCGTCGTCAACACGGCATCCAAGTGCGGCTTCACACCGCAGTTCGCAGGGCTGGAGAAGCTGTACAAGGACCTCAAGGGCCAGTACGGCGACAAGTTCGAAATCATCGGATTCCCCTGCAACCAGTTCGGCGGCCAGGACCCGGGCAGCAACGACCAAATCCAGGAGTTCTGCCAGCTTAACTACGGTGTCAGCTTCCCGGTGCTGGGCAAAATCGACGTACGTTGTCTCTACATCTTTTCCCTCCTTTCCTTGGAGATACCCTCTGCGTGCCCAAAGAAAAAAGATAAACGTCAAGACTAACACCCCACCAGGTCAACGGCGACAACGCCGACCCCGCATTCGAGTGGCTCAAGAACGAGAAGCCCGGTCTCATGGGCCTGAAGCGCGTCAAGTGGAACTTTGAGAAGTTCCTGGTGGGCAAGGATGGCAAGGTCAAGGGTCGCTGGGCTAGCACCAAGAAGCCTGAGGACCTGAAGGCCGATATTGTTAAGGAGCTTGAGGGAAAATAAATGGTGACGATGATGAGAGTTTGTTGGGAGGGCGTGATGACGGGAGGGAGGAGACATGGCGGCTATGATACCACAACTTGCATAGGATGAGAATATACGATGAAGAGATATGGGCGTGTTCACGAGAGCTTGGGAGCGTTGGTGGGTATCTCGAAATTTGCAGGTTTTGTGTCTATCTTTCCGGACGCCTTCGGTCCATGCCCATGCTCGCTGTAAGACCAGTGTCTCCTCCCTCAGTGCGCTAGATTGACATCGTGATGTACCATCCAACCCACACGCCCTCATGCGTCTATAGTGTCCAGATCATCAGCTTTGACTTAGGCGTCGCCAGCAATGATGTCGTTCATCTCCTTGGTTGTCTTGCCAGCTCGGGAGCTCTTGACAACCTTCTGGATGAGTTCCTCCACGGCGTCCCAGTCGTTCGTGTCGATGGGTACGAGGTCGGTCTTGAAGTAGGTCGCAATGTCGTGCAGCTGCTGCCAGCTCTGCTGGTCGTGCACGAAAGTAAGGGCAACACCGACACGTCCAAATCGTCCAGTACGACCGATACGGTGCAGGTATGTCTCAGGATCCGCATCACGGCCGTTAGCCATGGTGGGGACGTCCTAAAAGGGGTCAGTATGAAAATGAGTACAAGAGCGTATGTATAACTTACGTAGTTGATGACCATGGTTACGGACTGCACATCTATCCCACGCGCGAGCACGTTCGTCGTAATCAGCACCTTCGCTTCGCCGGACCTGAATTGGTCGATAATCCTATCACGATCAGGGCCTTCCAGCGCTCCGCTGAGCTGCGCAACCTTGTGTCCCTCTTTGATCATGCGTTGTTCGAGCTCCTCCGCGGTCCTACGGGTCCGGACGAAAATGATCGAGGAGGCTTGTGTCATCAGTCCGTAGAACTTCAGTAGCGTCGCGAATTTGTCGTTGTCCTTGTCGATGTCGATGTATAGCTGCTTGATGCCCTCGATTGTCAAGTCCTCGTGTGCAAGCGTCAGCACGTTGGCCTTTGGCGCGAAGCGGTTGGCGTATGAGATGACGTTCGGGGGGAAGGTGGCGGAGAACAGGACCGTTTGGCAGTCCTTCGGGAGCATCCTGCGGTGGTCAGTATCGCGCGGAGAAAAAGAAGAGCGCGTGCACTTACGTCTTGACACGAGTGCACTGCTCGCCCAGGCCCTGTTGGTCCAGCATGTTGTCGGCCTCGTCCAGCACCAGAATTTTGATGCCCGTGTGGTCGATCAAGCGTCTCCTCAGCATGTCCGTGACAGTTCCTGGTGTGCCAACGAGAATGTGCGCCTCGAACTTCTGGCCTCTCCTGGAGGGGTCTGGGATGGCTGCCAATGTCTTCAGACCCTCCATGAACTGACCCATGTGTGTGATGACGCCCAGAATCTGACGTGCAAGCTCTCGGCTAGGCGCAAGAACCAGCGCCTGTGGCTTCAGCTGGGAGAGGTCGACACGCGACAAACAGTTTAGCGAGAAAGCGGCGGTCTTGCCAGTTCCAGACTGTGACTGCGCAATCATGTTCGTAGGGGGGTCCATGAGCAGCAAAGGCAGAGCTTTCTCTTGGATCTTCGAAGGCGTGCGGAAGTTCATGGAGCGAATGCCCTGGAGAAGGTCTTCCGAACTACTATGGTCAGCTCATCGTTGTTGTGTTTGCAGATTGCAGATGTGCCCGCTTACAGCTTGAGCTCCTCAAAAGTCTGCGCAGAGAACAGAGGGTTGTTTGGGTCCGCCTGCATATCGGCAAGCTTCACCTCGACGTTGAACTCAGTCTCGACCATCTTAGAGCCGTTTCCTGGAGGTCCGCTGCCGTCGACTTGAGCCTGCGCGACCGATTCCTCCTCGGCGGGGGGCGGTGCGGTCGGCTCCTCGGTGGACGACATGTTGAGCTGCGGTGGTGGTGGTGGTGGCGGTGGAGCGCGTCTGCTGGTGGAGGTGGTGAAGTGACGCAAGTTGCGGTGATGGGAGCAGATAGCGGGGCGCTTTTAGAGCGTGGCTGGCGAGCTCTTGTGATAGCTCGAACAAGGCACTTGTCGAAGTGTCAAGCTGGGTGGCGCCTCAAAGGAATTGGGCGCGTTGGGCGTGTTGGGCGTGGGTATCAATGAAAGTATGTGGGTGGTTGTTTGGCAGGTCAAAGCAACGCGAACAAAAGCTATCTGGTGCGCTCATGGCGGGGAACTCTGGTCTCAGGCCGACGCCGCGACACTAGGCTGCTTTAGGCGCCAGGGTGCATGAACAGCTGGAGCAGTTGCGCCCGAGGTGCACAGCAGATGCAGTGCGGCACAGGGCGCGGGCAATCGTCATGGAACAATGACACGCTCCAGGCCAGAGACTCGAGAAGCCCGAACCCAAGTCCAGCGCTCACGTATTGCTAGCTGTTGTGCCGGTGCCAGAGGACCACGGCGAAGATCCCGGCCACCCTTCTCTTCTCGGCGCGCACCGCCTCCAGCCATCCAGCCCCACCACCAATTGGGCCGCCAGTGCGAGTGGGAGCCCCGAGGCCCTCAGCACCGCTTCTCGAGAGTCGAGAGAACACTCTTCTCTGGTCCGATGCGCCGATCGCACGCGCACTAGCAATCGCTCCACAACCTCTGCAGCAGCATGGAGGTCGACATTGCGCCCCAGTTCGGCGCCGAGTTGAAGGTACACGGTTGCCAGACCCCCAGCCTGCACCGCCGCAACATGGACTGACACGGATAACTCGCAGGACGGTTTCAAGACGGTCAACGCCTGGGTATGTCTCGACCACCTTTTGCAACCCGCCATGATGCACGCCGCTGTGCTCCGCGGGCGACATGCACATGCACATGCACATGCACTGCCCTCGTACCACTCGCATACTAAGTACACGACGTAGGTCTCTGGAGGCATCACATGGCTCGACGATATCCAGCAGTTCTACCGAGAACGGAGCGCCATAGAGAAGGAGTACTCCCAGAAGCTCAGCGCACTCGCCAAGAAGTACTATGAGAAGAAGGCGAGGAAAGTGAGCAGCCTGAGTGTTGGCGACACGCCCACCGTAACCCCGGGCTCGCTGGAAAGGTGCCGTCTCGAGTCTGTCCTTGTGGGTAGCATGCGCTGACGACTGACTGTAGTGCCTCCATGACCACGTGGGGAGCTCAACTCAACACCCTCGAGCAACGCGCCACCGAACACGAGCAATTCGCTACCGCCCTCGTCTCACAGCTCGCCGACCCTCTCAAGACACTCGCGACTCGATATGAAGAGCTTCGAAAGCTCCACGCTGACTACGCAGCAAAGCTCGAGAAAGAACGGGACAGTCAGTACGCCGAGCTGCGCAAGACGAAGGGCAAGTACGACAGTGTGTGTCAGGAAGTCGAGAACCGCCGCAAGAAGGTCGACGGTGCGTTCGACCATGGAAAGAACAAGGCGCGGAACACCTTTGAACAGCACCAAATCGAGATGCGCAACATCAAGAACACCTACCTCATCACCATCAACGTCACGAACAAGCAGAAGGAGATGTACTACCACGAATACGTCCCTGAACTCTTAGACGCAAGTACGCACCCACTCACATACGTGCCTGGCACTGACGGTCCACGCAGAGCATGCAGGATCTATCAGAGACTCGTGTCAACAAACTGAATGCCATCTGGTCCCTGGCAGCTTCGATCGAAACCCAAACCCTCACGCGCAGTACGGAATATCTGCAGCACCTTTTCTCTGAGATCCCTCGCAACAACCCTCTCCTCGACTCCATGATGTTTGTCAGGCACAACGCTGGTGGCTGGCAGGAACCTGGTGATTTCCAATTCGAACCCAGTCCAGTGTGGCTCGATGACGGGAACCTCGCTGTCGACGAATCTGCAGTAGTTTTCTTACGGAACGTCTTGTTGAAGACCAAAAGCTCGTTAGGGGACCACCGCCGCGACCTCGACAAGAAGCTGAAGGAAGTGGAGAATGCAAAGGCAGTGCGACGAAACATCAGAGAAGGGAAGGACAAGAGAGATGAGGTCGATGTTGTCCGTGCCATCTTTGCTATCCAAGAAGCGGCCCATGAGATCGAAAAGCAGAAGGTCAGCGCTGAAGTCGAAGTCTCGACAATCACTTCGGTTGTTGGCGACGTCAGCATTGGCGCGAGGAACCACAACTTCAAGTCCCAGACTTTCAAGATACCCACAAACTGCGATCTGTGCGGTGACCGTATATGGGGGCTATCTGCAAAAGGGTTCGACTGCCGAGACTGCGGTTACACTTGCCACAGCAAGTGTGAGCTGAAGGTCCCCGCAGACTGCCCTGGCGAGCAGACCAAAGAAGAGAGGAAGAAGCTTAAGGAGGAGCGACAAAAAGCTTCACACACCGTAGCGTCTACTAATGGCGCCGCGTCTGGCTCACAGTCCGATATGCCGCGTCTGGGCAGAAGCGACACCATAAACTCGATGAACACACTCAGTTCCGGGTACTCTGCAACAGCTCACAGATCGATATCTGGTGGCATGTCACCCACCGTTGAAGAACCACCAGCAGAAAAGAAGGCACCGCCGGCAGCCGGGGCTAGGAAACATCGGGTTGTCGCGCCACCGCCTGCTGCGTACGTCAAGACCGACGATGATGCTCCGCCACCAGCGTCAAGTGCACCCGAGGTCAAGGGCAGGATGCTGTACGCCTATGAAGCTGGCGGCGAAGGCGAATTGACGATCGCCGATGGGCGGGACGTCACCATTCTGGAACCTGATGGTAGGTCCTCTCTCAAGCTCACACCTATGCTTCAGTATCTTCTGGACATGTCGCTTACAGACTGTACAGACGGGTCTGGCTGGATCAAAGTCCGTGCCGGAGCCAAGGAGGGTCTTGTGCCTGCCTCGTATGTGGAGATTGTTGCTGCTGCGACACCGCCCACTACCGCGTCTACCTTCTCCTCTACACGGCCTGACTCGACATACTCTGCATCTTCAGCCTCTACAACAAATCTCGCGGCTCAGTTGACAGGTGGAAAGAAGAAAGGCCCAGCTGTAGCACCCAAGCGAGGCGCGAAAAAGCTCAAATACGTCGAAGCGTTGTACGAGTATATCGCGCAAAGTGACGTAGAGCATTCGATGGCCGAGGGGGAGCGATTCGTCCTTATCAACATGGATGCAGGAGATGGGTGGGCGGACGTCGAGAAGGACGGCGTAGTACGGAGTGTTCCTGCAAACTACATTCAGCAGGTCTAAACCTCTTGTCTGATAGTGGTTCAACAGTGCGTTTGCAGTGCATTGTAAAGCGTTTAGATATCACCAAATCACTAACACCACGTTGAACGTTACACAGAAGGTCGCTGCAGCTGTGAACATGTGACACTACAACTGTGTACATGAGCTTATTTCAGCAACGGCACATGTGGGGCTTGCTTTAGCGCGAGGGTCTCATCACCTTTGACGTTGACTTCCTCTCCAGTGTCATTGTCTCGTCATCTCTTGTAGTTCTCTATCGTCCACCACCGCGTTGTTGACAACGCTTCACATCTTACGATACAAGTGGGCGTAACCATCACCAGATGAGGTCGTTGAACAAGGACGCTGTGCTGCACCACTATGAGCCCCATGTGACGGGGGAAGCACTCTATTTAAATGTGTTGATGTTGCAAGTCCAAAGCCATTGCCAGCGTGTTGACAAACAATAGCAACAGCCGCAATCTCGTCGACGCAGCAAAGCCTATTAACATTCTTTGGGGGCGACAACCTGATATAGCCAATCTGGAGTTGCCCTAGAAAAGATCATCATGTGCCACATTCTCGGCTCGTGGAATGTAGGCGCTCCAGTGCCCTCAAGGATTAGCCAGGGATCCAGTGTTGTACAGCAGGGGTGACTCGCATACACGCAGGCAAACAGCCGACAGCCATGCGCACGCCTCATCGACAATTGAGCATCTCTGGACGGTCTTACGCCATGACGCTAGATATGGAGCCGCAAAACAAGCCCAGCTGCGACTCAGTGTGCCTGAGTACGTGGTTGCGAATCGTGCGTACCTACATACGACTGCCCGTACCTCTATTGTACACTCTAGCGACACAGGTGGATTCGGTGATTGTGACCGCCGTGTCACAAGATGGTGTTTACCAATTTGCCGTTTGCCCTTAGGGACATTCGGCTCCATAGACTTCTCTTCCCGCCTCTTCCCGCCGTTGCTTCGATTCAGTCACCTTTCTCCGCTTCGTCCGCCTTTGACCATTGTTTTACATTCTCGACCTTCGTTGCCCTACGCTATACGCACGTTGCCGAGATCGATTCCCAAATCTGGCCAAATAACCGATAGAGTGCTCGTGGGCAGTGCTTGAAAGGGCCAATCCAGATCGGGTTATTGCACATTTCTCACCTTCTCACCTTCACTGCGCCTTCCTCGCAAACACGCGGCTTGGCACGCGCTTGATACAAACAAACGCCGCCAGCTTTACCTTCATCTACCTCCAAGCGGCTTACTCCTGCGATAGTACATGCGCCCGTATACAAATTTCTTTCCGTAACCTACTTGGAGTTCTTCCTCCGGTCCACTCCTTCAGCACTCATCGTATATACTCTTCCTCATTCCATGCTCGTGCTCCGCAACAACAAACGCCCCACAACACCAACTACGAGACATACATCCGCGTAGACCACCACGCGAAAGTCTCACCCACACTTGCTTCCGTACCAAAGAAGTATGTCGTCTTACCCTTCTTAATCAGTGACACACTGACTGACCGTAACGGCAGTTGTTGACAACATCCAATAAGAGCGACTGTAAAGTAACAGTCTACAATGAGATACCAATTCATCGCTATCTTTGCTGCTGCCGCTGCGGTCACTGCAGCCAAACCCCACCAGCGCACCTATCGTCATGGTCACGCTCATGTAGGGCGAATGGCTCGCCCAGATGGCGCCGTGTACGCGCCAGCGCCTGTTGAGACCGTCATAGTATATGAGTTGGACGGCCGTCTTATCTCAGAGGAGGAAGCTCGAAGAGGCATCGCCAATGGTACTCTGCGCTGGGGCGATGACGGCATCCTATCGACCTTTACTACAGGCCCAATCGCTCTCCCCACAACCCCACCGACAATCCCACCTGTCGTGAAGGATCCTGTGCAGAAGCAGCCGACTACTACAGAGGTCCATCAGATCGAGAGTCGACCATCATCCCCACCAGTGAAAGAAGCTTCCACAGTCGTGCCTACTCCCTCTTCAACGCCAGCACCATCGCAAGACCCAGCTCCGGTTTCAGTGCCAGACGCGTCACCAGATGACCCCAACGACTTGGTCGATGAAGATGGCAATTGCGCTTCATGCGACAAGCCATTCCCTAATGGCGTCATTCCCTGCAGCCAGTTTCCGTACGGTTATGGTGCCATGCCCCTCGGCAACGAAGGCCTCGGAGGCTGGTCTGGCATCCAAGATCCTGGGTACAGTGGCGGAGATGGCTTCGACAACATCAGAACCGTTGTCAAGGGATCATGTTCGGATGGTTCGTGTTGTACGCAAGGGACATACTGTTCATATGGCTGCCCAAACCCTTATCTCAAGCTGTCGTTTCCCAAGAAGCAAGGTAAGACAGGACAGACCGTGGGTGGACTGTACTGCAACGATCAAGGAATGCTGGAGATGGCGGATGGCTCTATTGGCAAGACGCTCTGCGGCAAAGGCTCCAACAAGATGACAGTAAAGGTGCATAACAAGCTCTCGAAGTCGGTTTCCATCTGCCGCACCGACTATCCTGGTAAGTTGCAAGCTACCCTCTGGTTTCAGCAAAATTAACTTGTCTAGGGACCGAGTCTATGACCTTCCCACTTACAGTCGGCCCTGGCGAGACCGGGTATCTGGCCAACCCAGATCAGAGCAAGTACTTCTTCTGGGAAGGAAAGCCTACATCTGCCCACTATTATGTCAATAAACAGGGCGTGCCTGAAAGCGAGGCTTGTACCTGGGGCCAGGACGGCAAAGGTGTTGGCAACTGGTCTCCTACAATCTTTGGCACCTCCTTTGATGACCTTGCCTCCAACGTTGGCTACTCCAGTCTCAAGCAGAACGAGTTGAACTGGAACGAGAAGCTTGACTACTCGATTACATTCGTTGGTGATGGTATCACGAATGCTTGCAAATATAAGGCATCCACTGGCAAATATGGCCAGGGCGATACGTGGTTCGACAGCATCAAGGACGGCTGCACCGTAGGTTCCCCAACTTGGAAGTTCAAACATGCACTAACATTTAGATTCTAGGCTGGTATCAAAGAAGGCAGCACTCTCACTCTCGTCCTTACCGATGATTAATTGTCGTGGGGAATGGATCGGCGTGCGGTTCGCGTAACCTTCAAGGTGTTCGTTCATGTCTCCTGGATTTCAGATCCCGCAATTTCTTGTACCTGTTCACATTTTGGTCCATACTTCATCAGCACTGAGTCCTGCTCGGCGGATCTCTGCTTTCTTCTGACAGGCTTGTCGGATCTCGTTCAGATGTATCGGTTCACTTCAGCTGTATCATACTTTCCGTCTATTTCTGTTTCACACTTTACTGCCGGCGACCGGCGTTATGTGGTCGGCTCTTCCTGGCGATTGGTAGCAAGAAAAAGCTCACGGATGCAATGGTGGTGCTCTCAGCTCTTGCGTCACCAGTACGAGCCGGTCTGTTTGGAGATCTTTCGCTTTTCGAATTACTGCGTCAATCGATTTTACCAGCTTCTTTTTTGCTGGGCATTATAAGAGCATTATGTATGGTTCACGGGCCCTACTGCCTTGAGCTTTTCTTCCAATCAGCTGGTATCTTGTCTTCGTGGCTATTAGCAGGCAGTGTGACATGCCCAGGAATATCCTCCTACGTGAGCTTGCGCCTCATCCAAGGAGTGACTGTAGGTGGATGCTAATCAGTTCATTGGCAACCTATGGGTATCAAAGCTGAACTACCTTCTATATAAACCCTCAATGCAATCTCTATGCACAAGTCCCCCACCGCTACCCATCTATAGTCTCGCGCAATCTCTGGCGCTTTTGCGACCCGAAACATGTACAAAGAAGGAAGGAGGAAATACATCAACTATCGCCTCCTCCGCGTGGGCTATGTGTAATTCCCATCAACTCGCAGAGTTGAAGTTCAAAAATGCAGGTGATCATTCATGTCCAAATTCAACCCTGCGTCTGCATTGAAAGTCGGGAATGCCTCGTGCTCACTCATACTCGGTGCCCCGAGTGCAATGCCGTTGTGCCCGCCGTGCGTCAAGCAGCCCACACACTCACATCCGTCTCCGCACTGACATGTGCCGGTTGCATCGTTGCAGCCTGGGAGGACCATTTCGTTCCAGAAGAACGACGAGGGGGACAAGGTGGGTGTTTCTTCCTCGTTGCTGCCGCTTGGACTGTCGGCGACTGGTGTGCTAGCCGCCGGTACCGTGGTTGGGGGTGCCATTTCGAGTTTCAGCTGTGACTCGGTGGGAGTTGGGGTCGCGCTGTCGAGGTATTGGGGTTCGGAGATGGAGGGTGATGAGACGGAGCGTTGGCGCCATGGATCCGTGAGGTTGAGAGGTGAACCGGCCATGACAGTGGCGTCTAGGCTAGTCTGAAAGGGCATGTGTGTAGGGTTCGGCAAAGCGTAAGATTGCGGAAGAGATGTGAAGCTCATAGCAGGGCTAGTCTCGGCACCAAATCCTGGGTGGTGCGGATATGTGGGCATGTCGTAAAGAGGGGCTTGTTGGCCTCCGAAAGCACCAGTGTATTGGAATTCGGCCATGAGCCGAACGTACTCCATCATGGTGGCGTTGTTCGGATGGGCTGCGCATCCAAAACAACTACATCCTTCTCCACAGTGGCAGTTGTGCTCGGGATTATGCTGTGGAATTCGATGACCGTTAGGATGATGTGGCAGGGACCCGTGCATAGCTCCGTTCATTGGCATCGCCATTGACTGCTGGTAGGCCGCGGCGGCATGGTTGTATATCGGTGCACCAAAGCCGAAAGGAGGAGGTGCCGGTGGAGCTTGTGCTGGAAAGCTTTGGTATTGAGCCGCTCTGAACTGAGGGTGAATCTGAAACTGGAATTGCTGGCCAATATTATGAACGCCTGCTTGAACGTTGGGAACATTGTTTGTCTTTGGTTTGCCGGCGCAGCATGACTTAACGGGAGCAGCAGCTGCTGCTGCTATTGGCGTTGGTTGTGGCTCTGGCTTTGCTTTGTTGCTGCAGCAGCCGCCTGCTTGTGCAGCCGGCGGCGGTGCAGTCTTGGGTTTGCAACAGCTTGATACCTCCACTTTTTGTGTAGGTAGCATACGAGGAGTCGAGCTCGCACTCGATGGCGGTGAAGCTTCATTGCTGGCGCTTCTCTCGGTCGGAGTGTTGTAGGATGATGTATCGGTCTCTGTATCTTGACTAGCTTTGATGGCTTTCTCTAGTGAGGTCGGATGTATTGCAGTCGATTTCCGTTTAGGTTTCGAGATTCGACTGTTGCCGGCGACTGCGACTGATTGGGCTCGCTCTGACGGACAAGCACATTCCGAGGTCTTAGGGATGGTGTAATTGATAACGATCCGCTCACAACTACAAGAACCGGTAGGATGCGGACAACTACTCAGTGGTCGACCAGGTTTGCGGACCTCAACAAGAACCCGGTCCCGATGGTCACACTTTGACGAGCGATGTCCCCTGATGCAAGGACCGCTGGTATGAAGTTAGCATTGTGTGATGGCAGTGCTTGTCAGGACTCAAGTGGACGAAAAGCATAGTCAGCGCCTCAACCAAGAGGACCTTGCCCATGGGATGTCTATCCGAGGCCGTTGCTCGGATCGTAAGGACAGAGAGCGTGACAGAGAGCGTGACAGAGAATAGCAAATTCTAAACGTGATGGAACAAGTTTGTTGCGCTGATTGAAGCTCAAGTCGCTGGCAAGACATAGACGTCCGAAAGAAGATGACACAGGATAAACGAGAGAAGCATGCAAACGGTAAAAAGGAACTTACCAGGCAACCTTCTTGCGTTCTCCGTTGATGTCGGCCCACATGATGCGGGGTTAAGACAAGTTTGTCGAAACTTGCTCAGTTTACAACGAGTAAACCCGGCAGTGAGCCGAGTGTTAATGAAGTGAGCGGGATTGGTGATTGGAAACGATTGTGTTTTCAGCTTCGATGCGCACAGCGCACGTGAAGAATATGTTGCGGAGGGGTACAGTGGCGTGTCGCTTGGATGCTGGCGACAGCCAGTGGGCCAGACAACGATCCTGGGCGCACGGCAAAGAGATCGGCTGGGCTCGACTATGCCCTCCTGTGTGTGCCCTGCAGATACTGTATGTCTGTGAGGTGAGAGGTGACCGCTAGGAACTGGGCCTGGTCTGTGCAACTCGTAGGGGTCCAGCACCCGCGTGGCTGGTGATGTCCTGCAACCGGAGACTTGCCGACGGGTTCCCGCGGGTTTGGTGTTGGACAAGTCCAGGTGGTGGTGCTGAAGCGAGAGAATTGAACAATACACGACCCGGCAGGAAGTCTCGCTCGCTCTCTCGTGACGGCGCCGGGGACAAAGGGCCGGACGCGATCCGTCGCCCGCAGAAGATCAGCCGACGTGGGATGTCGTTCACGGTGGTTTATGCTTCGATTCCTGCGGCGATGGAGTGGGCGACAGGCGGTTTTCGAGACGCCCAAGGTCCTTAGCCTCTCGTTGCACGCCTGTTGACTCGGGATTCCAGCGTTAACGCACGGTTCTCGTTGGTTGGGCTGTCCGAATGTCGTGAGAGGTGGTGAAGATGCGCTAGATGAGCAAGTTTCGTCTCTTTCGGGTTAGTAGGCTAAGACCGGACGCTGGATGCTTCAGGTAAGATAGCCTGGAAAGAACGGGACAAGAGTACTGAATGAGCAACGGAAGGAGAGACTGAATATAAGCTGTGGATGTGGATGCGCATAAGGGTGGAGGAGACGTGCCCAACCAGGAAGCTGTACCTCTTGTTCCAATGTGGAAGGAGTCACTGCGCGGAGGAACAACGGAACGGATGGAGAAGTGCTGCAACGGTGCCTACAAGATTCCGGTCAGCTGCGAAATGCTAGCGGACAACCATCAGAATCAACCGGCAAATATCGAGTAGGTTGTGCAGTAAACGTGGCCGGCGTCTGACGTTGGTGTTCCATTGAAGACAGATTTCTGGGAGCTACCTGCTTAAGCGCAACACTTGATGCCACAATTTCAAGCATCTGCGCGCCACGACGGTCGCGAGCTCTTGCAGATCGAGCCACTCTTCTTCCCCGCACGAAGCGCACCGGGGTAATCCAACATGCGTGAGGAGTCATGCCTCCAATTTGTTCAACCGCTCTTTCACTCAGCACGTGATAGTAGCTAATGACAAAGATCTATTCTTGGCATGCGGCTCAATCTGTGGCGCAGGGACGTTAGCGCTTCGCTCGCTCCTTTGGGCGCACACGCACGGCCAAGACGATCCCCTCGTCACGACTTGCCTCACTACAATGGCTTCAGATGACGAGGGAGGCATAGACCTCTTCCAGGAGCCTGCTGATTATTTCGAACCAGAGAAGGAAGCAACTTTTGCTACCCATCAGTTGCTATCTGGGAAGGAATTTACTGTGCGATTGGTGGGACACAATCCACTATGGGTAAGGCTTCAAGATTCTATGGTTTTTGCAAAGCGCATGGACCTTCACCTCGTCACCTTCTTCCCCGCATTTACGTTCTGGAAGGTTTCCGTGTTCGGTATCGTTCGAGATGTTGAGACGACGCCCAAACTTCTTTGTTTCCAGCCACTGTCAACGGCTATCACGGCACGCTCACTGACGTGTGTAGGGGCATTTCCTGTGGAACGCCGGACGCACAATCTCAGCGTATCTCGAGGAGCATGCGGGAGACCTGGTAGCAGAAAAGACCGTTCTTGAGCTTGGCGCTGGGGCTGGACTTCCTAGTCTTGTCTGTGCGCTCAATGGAGCCTCACAAGTGGTCGTAACCGACTATCCTGATGCTGATCTGATCGAAAACCTTCGGTACAACATTGATCATTGTGATATGTTGCCCACGCCAAGGAGGATCGCTGCAGAGGTCAGCAGATCCAAACACTGCATGCATGGTCACTGATTGTTCTAGGGTTATCTGTGGGGTGCATCGACCGAAACAGTGACAAGTCACCTGGACAACGATGGCGGATTCGATGTGCTTATTCTTGCAGATCTTCTGTTCAACCACTCTGAGCACGCAAAGCTCATCAAAACGGTGGAACTGACATTGAAGAAGTCACCAAGCTCCAAGGCTTACGTATTCTTCACGCCATATCGACCCTGGCTTTTTGAAAAGGATCTTGCTTTCTTCGACTTGGCTCGTGAGGCTGGGTTTAGTGTGACCAAAACACTTGAGAAGGTGCGATGATAGGATCCGATTGATGAGCTCATGCTGATCCTCCTCTAGGTCATGGACAAAGTCATGTTCGAGGAAGACCCGGGAGTGAGTGAACGTAGAACACGAATCGATAAGTACTTGCTGACCCGTCCCCAGGACGAGCTTCTTCGTCGTACAGTCTACGGCTATGAACTCACTTGGTCGAGCTGAGCCTGAAAGCGAGCGGATCAACAGCTAGAAGTACAGTGAGGGCCGTCATTGAGTTGACTCGAGATGGCTTCGAATGTGACTAAACCCGCAAAGACCAACGCGTTGAGTCTGCTCAAGACTTCGCCATTACAGGCCTACGACAAGGCTTGGCAACGACGTGTAGAAGACGCCTATCAATCGAAAGCCAACAAGTTGCCTCACCTCGTTCAGCCAGTCAAAGAGAAGATACTAACGGTCTCAATTTCGATATCGGACGTTCACAATGGCCACGGGCATCGTCACGAAAATATTTCTGAACGTGCTTGGATTGACTGTACTGCTATCGGTATTGTCTTCGTCAAAAAATACTATAATATGGCATGTAGTGCTCGTTCAAGTACATCCTATTTGCTCTCATATCGTATCTTTGATTAGTCTTTGTTTCTCCAAAAGGGTGCATACGTTATTTAGCTAAAGTGTAGGTAACTTTCACTACCCATGCACAGGACCTCATCAGACATGTATCATACTCAGCTCGCAGACAAGTCTTCCTTCCAAGCACTCCGACACATCTCCAAACCCACTATGAAACGGCTCTCAGTGACGACCGACCTGCAACTCGAGATTGTGCCCTTTATTATCGACCTGGGCTCGCCCTGCTCAACAGCACAATCAACCCCAACATCAGAAACCGGTAAGTCCGAGTCTTCGTCCAAGGTCTGTTCGAATTTCTCTGATTTGACAGCACCATCGAGCTTGACATCAGAACTCGGAGAATCTGACTTTCTCTCAGCATCAGCGATCTCATCATCGAAGAGTGGCGGGTGCGACTTTCGGACCAGTACTGACGGTGAAGATCTCGCGACCCTCCCCCCCTCTTCCCAATGTCCCTTGACGCTCTTTGAGATTCTGGCCTCGGACCTTCTATCCCCTGAACCAACACCCGCATCCCGGGCAGCAATCCTCTACTACCTCCCCCGCTCTCCAGTCGTCCAGCGTGACATGTCCACATTCGTCCCTGCCTTGTTGGACGATACTGATATCATGACCACACTAGCAACAAACATTGGATACTACCAAGCTCACGAGTTCATCTCGGACACAGAGCTCGAGTATCTTCTTACCCAGATCCTAGTCTGTGGTGACGAAGAAGGTACCGTATATCAGAACCTGGATAGCCGGGTACACCAACTCTATCATTTCACAAAGCGGCAGGTCGAGCAATATGGTAACATCGTCGTCCCTACTCGCAAGTTGCACGAGGTGAAAACCCACCAGAGAAAGTTGAAGAAGAACATCCGACACCATGAGAAGAACTGGCGACGCAAGTGTGAAGTTGCCCGTTCGACAATGCCCAAAGAGTGGCACGTCCCGTCAGACATCCCACTGCCGTATGGCTGCTCAACCTACGCCGATGTCTTCACAGAAGTAAATGAAATGTTCACGCTGCTAGGGCCGCCAAGTTTGGATTGGGCTCAAGCACGCTCGTCGAGTTATCCCAGCTCCGGTCTGGAACTCCGCCGGCCGCGGGTCAAGGTACCGGATAGAAACACAGATCAGCGCGCACTTATGATGACTGAGGCAATGCCGGCAGCCCCAGACTACGAAGATCAGGGGTTCTCGACCACACGAGCGCTGCTTGAGTCGCTGCATGTTCGGTCGAACGAAGGCGTCGCTGACGTTGCGGTCATGATGCCACACATTGACGACCTTACTCTGTAGAAACCGTTCCTTCACAGTGCGAAATTCACCTTAAGAGCCTCGCTGTGTTCTTGACGAAATTGATATTGTAGACTCTATCCCCCCTTAGGGAAGCCATCTACACTCACACTATACCAATTCTCACTCCAGCATCATGCCAACGCCCCCAGCCATGCAACTCACTTCGCCACCAACCCACAGTTAACAAATACAAGTCCAGCCCATGAATTTGCCCGTGCCAGAGCAAGGGTATCTCAACCGGAAGTTTGCCAGCCTTGTTTCACCATAAGCTTGGGAATAAGCTCTGTGAGACGTGCGCCGTTTGAACATGATCTTCACCCGGAAGGGAGGGATTGAGAACAACAAAGTGGAGCTGCCGAAAGTCCAAATGCACTTTTGAGTCGGAGCTGCAAGCTGTTTGTGTTTCTGGGGTTGCTGAGGTGGAAATTCGGAAATGTCGAGGCGGGAATCGGGGCAGACATCACAAGATAGAGAAGAAGGTTGATCAACATATCCAGACTCGCTATATTTACACTACCACGATATTATGTACCATGCGGTTCCCAATCCATCATCCTAACTACAGCAATAAACACTAAAAGAGGGTATGAGTGAGTTGCAGTAAGGAACGGGCATCAACACCTCTAATAGGTAGCATAGCCCTCTATCAGCTCATATTCTAGATTGTCCAGCAACCACCAAACTTTCTTCCAACCCGTGCACTCCGATGAGTGAAAGGCTTACTCGGGCTTGCCGAGGATACCGCGGGCCATGTGGCGCTTGCGGAGGTTGTACTCGACGGCGCGCTTCTTGGCCTGGGTGGACTGGGTGAAGGCAGCGGAGCCACCGAAGGGACCAGCAAGAGCGGCGTTCTGCATGCGGACAACGCAGACGTTCTGGGCGCCACCGGCGGAACCCTGGCAAGTCATACCCTGAGGCATTTGAACCTGTGATTGTTAGCTTGTGTAGTGAAGAAGGTGGTGGATAGAAGCGTACCTTGACGGGGAAGTCCATGACCGCGGCGGCAGAGAGACCACCAATACCGATTCCGGGAACGTCCTGGGTGACGGTGGCCTTCTGGAAAGCAGCAGGGTCGGTACCACCGGAAGTGGCGTCGATCATAGCGGTGAGGGGACCAGCACCGTCCTGGTTGACCTGGTGGAAAGTCATGGAGATGGTACCGTCGTCGGCAGTGGTAGGGAGACCAGCAGAGGCACCCTGACCGGCGGCAGCAGCGACACCAGTCTCCTTGGTACCCTTGGGGGTCTTGGTTCCAGCAGCAGCAGCACCGCCAGCAGCAGCACCGCCCTTGCCACCAGTCAGAGCGTCGAGAAGACCACGCTTGGTGTTGGCAGCGGCGGCAGCGCCACCGGCAGCACCAGTGCCCATGAACTGAGCAATGGCAGCGTTAGCGTCGACGGGACCGCCACCCTGAGTGCGACCGAGAGCAGAGGCCTTGCCGCCCATCTCCTTAGCACGGATGATGGAGGTATCGGCCTCAGAGCCGGAAAGCGGGTTTCCAGAGTCGCGGGGAGTACCGTCGATGAGAGAGAGACCGGGCATGTTGACACCGTTGGCGCCCTGGACCTGGGTGATGACACCGTGGGCGGAGACGGAGCTGGCAATAGCAGCGACGAAGGCGATGGAGTAACGCATTTTGATTGATTGGTTGGAAGAACTTAAACAGTTATTAAGAGTTGTTGATAAAGAAGGTCCGAAGATTGCTGGTGAGCGTGGTAGAGTTTGAGCTGATTAAACAAGCGGCCGGCGCAAGAAAGTAATTAGTATGAAGAAATGGGAAAGTGAGTCTGGAATGTTGTGGATGTTGATGATTCTCCTGGAGGGTGAGCACTTCGTCTTATATACTGCATTCGGCACCGTTGCGACCACGCAAAGCTTAGCCACACACAAGCATTCGCCATTAGAAGTTGCCGTAGACTAGACCGCATAGTACTGAATCAGGTTTCCAAACGCTGCGATTACCATTGTGAGACCTGATGCACAGACTCTGAAGGAAGAGCTGAGACGATGCTGGTCGAACGATTTCCCGGATAGACCCACTATGATGACTTGCACAAGGATGCAATACGGGTAGATCTTCTCCAGACTCCCAAAAGGCAGGCTCCACAATGGCGCGCGAGGATGTGTTGGCAGAGCGTTGTCGCATGTTCGTCGGCCGCATTGACGCCTGGTATCTGAAGACTCGAAGTGTATCAGAAGCCAAGCCTCGTTCTAAACTTGGCGATTGAAACGCTGGATTTGAATATCATCTTGAGCAAAGCGTTTCCGCGGACTGCAATGCGTAGAACATCAGTGCCACCCACAGCAGTCGTTGGGATCTTCGATGATGAGGATGACCAAGTTTGTAGATTTGTCTGAAGGTCAATGCGGACATGCAAAGGAACATTTGCATCCGAGGAGTTTTTTTTGGACCTGCTGGTGGTGAGCGTTTCAGTAGCAAGGCTTGAAACTGTTCGGTTTGGAATCGGTTGTAGTCTAGTGCACTGCAGTTGACCGCCTCTAACATCCTTCCGACCGTTTCAGGAGCATCCGAGCAGCATCAACAAAAGTCACGATCCTTTTTGACAGTTCTGCTCTTACAAGCTGCAGTACTGCAATCTATGATGAGACTAAGGATCGGATCTCACGTCAGAATGCGACTGCTTCATAGCGGGTCGGTGAAGGGTCCCGGCCAATCTCTTCACATCTTTTCCAGCAGCGGGTCTAGGCTCAAACTGGGTTGACCTGGCAACGCACCGCAAACTGGTCACTCCAGTCTTTTATTATTTTTTGTCCCAACGAAATCATCGGGATGTTCGTGTGTGATGGTGGTGAGAGATTGAGAGCTCCTGAGGGATGGAGGTGGACCGCAACGCCAAGGCACGCTACCAAAAATCGCCCTTTCCGCAACATCTCGTTATCAGAATTACAAAAAAATCGCAACACATCGACACGCCTCATGCAGGCGGATTGCAGATACATCCGCTCAAGGTCGTCGTCACATCGTCCAAGTTCGAGCTGGTCAGCAATCAAAAGGTCTTTGTTTTCCCCCAAGGGAATCACGCGCCCAGATATATCTCAAACAGGCAGCGAGAGAAGTAAAAACACTCCTGTTGCTATCGCTCCTAAGCGGCGATGAGACCACAATCCAACAAAATCTTGCGAAAGGCGAAGAGGTATCTGCACAATTACTATGGAGTTGCACACGACAGAGGCGCGCTATTGAGGTGAATAGACTACCACGAATTGGGTAGTAGCTGTCGATGGAAACCACCTTAAAATTACCATGCACAGCAAACTACTCTTATATACTGTGAAGAATCCCGTTCCTCCTCAAGGCTAGCAACCTGAAGCCATCTCAAGAGCCGAGAACAGGTAGTGACCCTACCATAACAACCGCCCAACATCCCACAATCTGTTATACCATCTCACTCTCCAGCTCCATCACCGTGTATGCTTCCACTCTGCAATATCTACTCGCAGCTAAAACCCTAGCGTTGACTTTATTGCAAGATCAAGAACTATTTGGGCACGACGAGCATCTCATCATACTTTACTCTTTGCACGAATAAAACACCCAGTAGCACTACTTTCTTCTCTGTACACATCCTCTACCCTCAACCTAAAGCCCACAGACTCTATATGCCTGCAGCCAACCAACGCCCCAGTCCCACTACTCAATGCCTCGGCCCACCACTTCCCCGCACCCACAGAAGCCAAGCGCGCCGTGGACTAGCACTAATACAGCTAGCAGTCTGGGGCAGCGAACCTCGGTCTGGGGAAGCTTGCTTGCGCCTTGGGTGGTTACTTACAGCGCTGCTGGTGTACGGGGTACTTGAATGCAAAGCTGCTTTACTTGAGCCACTCTACTTCTACGCTCAAGAAAGGTGACTTCTATGCTGACCGTTCAATTCACCCACCAGACTCCCCTACAATCCTGAATCGCTAGGGCTTACTCGGTCAAAGTAGCCACGATTGTGAGCACACCGGGGTTCAGGTGTAAGCGCGGTAACCCTGGGGAATTAGCCGCTTGTATCGGCTATTAGCAGTTGTTTGTTTCTGGGAGGGGAGGTGCTGATTGCATACTGCATACACTCCACGGCCCTGGGACCTCGAGGAGCTTGTTGTGTAGGTAAACACCTCGTCGCACGCAGGACCTTATCACGCATCACCTCACCGCACTCTCCGCACCGCCACCATGGTCATCCAATCGCGCTGGAACATACCCATCGCGCCTGTCTCGCTCCCGACTTTCATCTTCGACTCGCCGCATGGCGAGCTACCCAAGACACCCGCCTACCTCTCCGCCGCAGAACCAGACAAGTACTTCCTCTCGCTCGCCGACTACCGCCTGTATGCGAAGCGCCTTGCGTCTGGGCTGCGGCGCGCGGGTCTGCAGCCGGGCGAGCGCGTGCTGCTGTTCTCGGGTAATACGCTGTTCTTCCCGTCGGTGATTATGGGCATTGTTATGGCTGAGGGTGTGTTTACGGGCGCGAACCCGACGTATGTCGCGCGCGAGTTGGCGTACCAGCTCAAGGACTCCGGGGCCAAGTATCTGATCTGCGCGGAGGCGAGTCTGGACACGGGGCTGGCGGCGGCGCGGGAAGTCGGGCTGGCGGCGGACTGCGTGTTTATCTTTGACGACGGGACGGCGACGTTCGAGGGCCGCAGCGTGGAGAAGGATACTGAGCTGGGTCGCGTGCGGCACTGGACGTCTCTCCTCGATACAGAGCAGAATGGCGATGCGTACGCGTGGCCCGATCTCAAGACGCCAGAGGAGCTGGACAGGGTGGTTGCGCTCAACTACTCCAGCGGCACGACGGGCGTCGCCAAGGGCGTCATGATCACGCACCGCAACTACGTCGCAAACTGCACGCAGCAGATCCACATGCAAACGCTGTCGCCGACGTACCAGCAGAAACTGCCCAACAAGCGGCTGCTGTGCTTCCTGCCCATGTACCACGCCATGGCGCAGGCCATCTTCTGCGTCAACGCAGCCAAGCAGCGCATCCCCGTGTACATGATGCCGAAGTTCGACTTCCTGGAGATGCTCACGTACGTGCAAAAGTACCGCGTTACGGACCTCGTGCTCGTGCCGCCCGTGCTGGTTGCCATGGCCAAGCACCCGGCGACGAAGAAGTTCGACCTCAGCAGCGTTGAGAACGTGAGCAGCGGCGCCGCACCGCTGGGACGGGAAGCCTCGCAGGAGTTTGAGAAGCTGTGGAAGAACGGACAAGTCAACGTCCGGCAAGGGTGGGGCATGACCGAGGTAACGTGTGCGGCGACCACGTTCGATCCGTCCAAGTACTCGGCGTCCTTCTCCGTGGGCGAGCTGGTAGCCAACTGCGAAGCCAAGATTGTGCTCGACGACGAGGGCAAGGTTGAAGCGGCGCAGGGCGAGAGGGGTGAGATATGGGTGCGCGGACCAAACGTGATGAAGGGGTACTGGAACAAGCCTGACGCTACCGAGGGGACGTTTGGGCCGGGGAAGTGGCTGAAGACGGGGGATGTAGCGTACGTGGATCAGGAGGGGAACTTCTTCATTGTGGATCGCAAGAAGGAGCTCATCAAGGTCAAGGGGCTGCAGGTTGCGCCGGCGGAGCTGGAGGCCATGTTGCTGGATCACCCGGAGGTGCAGGACGCGGCTGTTATCGGTGTGCCTCAGTAAGTTTCCCTGCTTGACGTTGCTTGAGAGCTGGATGCTGACTGCACGCAGCAATGGCGATGAAGCGCCGAGGGCGTATATCATGCCTCAGAATCCGGACAAAGCCACGCCTGAGCTCGCCGAGGCTATCAAGTCGTGGCTTGCAGAGCGCGTGTCGAGACATAAGCGGCTGGAGGGTGGTGTGCATTTTATTGATGTGGTGCCTAAGAATCCGGTGAGTTGCTGATCTGTTGACCTGCAGATGGAAGCTAATGAAGTGATAGTCTGGAAAGATTCAGAGGAAGCTGCTGAGGGAACAGGCTGCGCTTGCGGATACAAAGGCCAAGTTGTAGCAGATGCATTGTAGACGGCGTATACTTGAGCTTAATTGAACGTCATGGCATTTGTGATGTGCTGTGTGGAATACCTTCTCATCAGTGCCATCTGTTCACAACCTGCTGTCAGTGCTGCACACACATGTTGCCGAAAAGAAGCCGCAGCCTCGAAATTGAAAGCCATATCATTGCGTGTCGGGCCACCGAGGTATATACATGCAGCAGACTCTGCGTCTCGCTGTGCCGTGACGTCCCATGTTTTTTCTGTTTCTAGTTGCTTCGCGCTCCGTTCTTGGCTGCCCTCAGCTCGTCCATCTTGGCGACGCGCACCTTGAACTCCTCGTACTGGCACTTCTCGTAGGTGTGGCGCTCGTTCTGCGCACGGTTAGTGATGTCCTGTGCCGTGGTCTGGGGTCGCGGCGGGCGGGTACCTCGCACTTCCACGGCAGGTAGTACTCCTCGTGCCGGCAGCGGTTCAAGGGGATCAGAAGGTGTGCGCACGAGTCCCTGTAGGCGAGCGGCAGACGGGCAGCGCTCATCTCCTCGCGGGTGGCCTCTGTGCACAGCGTCAGTGTCGAGCTCCCGACGGGCATTGCAGCCAATCAGCGGGTGGTGGTTGTCAGCACGCACTCTGGTCGCTGAGACCAACAGCATTCTTTATGGTTTCGGTGACGGTCATGGTGGCTGCAGGTGTGGGAGCGCTGCAATGGCGGGCGGAGAGGGTGCGGGCGTGCGGGCGTGCGGTGAAGTCGTCGGTGTCGGCGGCTGGGCTGGAGACCTCCGAGGCCTTGGCAGGACGAGCGATGGGGCCGCGCGCGACACGTCGACTTCACCGCGTCGTCGCGAGGTCACGCTTTCGACGCTCAACGACGCCGCCAGCGCTTGCCAGCCCACGCCGCCGCCCGCCCACTCTCCACGCCGGACGCTGCCAGGCCTTGCCCGGGACGCCCACCTCACGATGCCGCCGCTGCCCGACGGCAAGGTCTACTCGGCGACGTACAGCAACGTGCCCGTGTACGAGGTCAACGTCAACGGCAACCATGTCATGCGCCGGCGCGCCGACGACTGGATCAACGCGACGCACATCCTCAAGGTGGCCGACTACGACAAGCCCGCCCGCACGCGCATCCTCGAGCGCGAGGTGCAAAAGGGCGTGCACGAGAAGGTCCAGGGCGGCTATGGCAAGTACCAGGGCACCTGGATCCCCCTCGACGACGGGAGGCAGCTGGCCGAGCGCAACGGCGTCCTCGACAAGATGCGCGCCATCCTCGACTACGTCCCCGGCGACCGCAGCCCCCCGCCCGCTCCCAAGCACGCCACGGCTGCCTCGAACCGCATGAAGCCCCCGCGCCAGAGCGCCGCCGCCGCCCGCGCCGCAAAGACGGCGACGGCGAATGCCATTGCCAATGCAGCCCAGAACCACGTCTACTCGCTCGAGTCGATCCAGTCCTTTGTCGGCGCCCAGTCGCACGCCAGCGAGGACCCCTACGACACGCACTCGCAGCTGCACTCGCACTCGCAGGCCCAGTCGCACTCGCACATCTTCCGCGATGACACGCCCGACAACGAGACGGTCGTGTCCGAGTCGATGCTCGGCGACCACGACCTGCTCGACGCCGCCCAGTACTCGGTCGACAGCCGCAAGCGCAAGCGCGGCATGGACCAGATGTCGCTGCTCGACCAGCAGCACCAGATCTGGGCCGACCAGCTGCTCGACTACTTCATGCTGCTCGACCACAAGGACGCCTACTCGTGGCCCGAGCCGCCGCCGGGCATCAACCTCGACCGCCCCATTGACGAAAAGGGCCACGCCGCCATGCACTGGGCCGCCGCCATGGGCGACGTCGCCGTCGTCAAGGAGCTGATCCACCGCGGCGCCCGCATCGACTGCCTCTCCAACAACCTCGAGACCCCGCTGATGCGCGCCGTCATGTTCACAAACAACTTCGACAAGGAGACCATGCCCTCCATGGTCAAGATCTTCCAGCAGACCGTCCACCGCACCGACTGGTTCGGCTCCACCGTCTTCCACCACATCGCCGCTACCACCAGCTCCTCCAACAAGTACGTCTGCGCCCGCTGGTACCTCGACTGCATCATCAACAAGCTCTCCGAGACGTGGATCCCTGATGAAGTCACGCGCCTGCTCAACGCCGCCGACCAGAACGGCGACACCGCCATCATGATCGCAGCCCGCAACGGCGCCCGCAAGTGCGTCCGCTCCCTCCTCGGCCGCAACGTCAGCGTCGATGTGCCCAACAAGAAGGGCGAGACGGCCGACGACCTGATCCGCGACCTCAACTCGCGCCGCCGCATGCACGGCCGCCCGCGGCAAGCATCGTCAAGCCCCTTTGCACCGCCGCCCGAGCACCGCCTGAATGGCTTTGGACGAGACCTAGACGGCGGGCCACTGCTGCCCGTTCAATTACCGAACAGCAGAGCAGAGCGCTCACCACCCCACCAGTACCGCAGCCAAACGGCATCTCACCTCATGACCAAAGTTGCGCCTACACTGCTAGAAAAATGCGAAGAGCTCGCCCTCGCCTACGAATCCGAACTGCAAGAAAAAGAAGCCGAGTCTTTCGACGCCTCGCGCGTCGTCAAGCGGCGACAAGCCGAGCTCGAAGCCGTGCGCAAGCAAGTCAGCGAGCTAGAAAACCGCGTCCTAGACCTCGACGACGAAGACATCGACACGCGGCAAGAAGACGAACTAGCCCAGCTCATAGCCGAAGCCGAAAGCCTCCTCGAAATCGAGCAAAAATCCGAACTCCGCCGCCTCCTCTCCGCCACCCCGCAACAACCCCCCTCCACCTCAGACGACACCCCCGACAAGCTCCGCCTCGCGCTGCTCCTCTACCGCGCACAGCTCGAGCGCAGAGACCTGGTCCGCGCCGTCGTCGCAAACCTCAGCGTCGCAGGCATGAGCGAGCGCCAGGGCGTTTACAAGGGTCTTATCGCCAAAGCCCTCGGCGAGCGCGAAGAAGACGTCGAGTCCATGCTGCCCGAGATTCTGCGCGAGCTCGAGGAGGCCCAGACGCAGGAGCGCGCTGAGGGGCTGGAGACGAGTCCGCTGTAGCGCGCAGCGTTGTTTACTTTTTCCTTTTCCCACTTCATCTTGTCGTTGTTGTCGATGCTGTCGATACAAAGCCCGCTTCTTCGTTTCGCTCTGATTCCCCATGTAGTATTCTGGGTCTGGGCGTTTTGCTGGTCATGATAGGTCATGACAATTGTGTCTTTTTGTTTTAATTTGCTTGTCTTGGGGTTGGTTGGTTGGGGGCGTGTTGGGAGTGCTGGATAGCACGGCGCAGTCGATGGAAGTACCTAGTCTGTGGTCTGAGTGGATTGAGAGAGGAATGCGATGCCATTCTGTGCTTAGGCACATACTACTACTGCTCTGAATCTCTCGTCGTGATGAATAACTGCATCAATCGAACGGCACCCTCCGCAACCCCCGAGCACCCCCCTTCCTCTCCTCCCCCTCAGCCCCCACCGCAGCCGGGACCCGAATCCCGCAGCAATCCCCCCACCCAACCGCAGCATGAACATGGCGCTTCCCGGCCTCATCAGTAAACACCTTGACCTCCCCACCCTCGGGCTCGTCCTCCTCGTCCGGAACCCCCGCCTCGTCCTCGGTGCTCATGCCGTCCTCGGCGGGCACCAAGCTGCCGAACAGAAAATGCTGCATCACGGGCAGCTTTTCCAGAATCTCTTTGACGAACATCTTGCGCATCCCGCCCTCGATCTTAGCCCAGTTGCGGCTCGCGGATATGTCGTCGAGCATGGGGCTGTGCCATCTCAGCCCGTCGACGTTCTTGACGCTGTTGACGAACTGGATTTGGTTGAGGTAGATGAATTCCCCGCCTTCTTCCTCGAGGACCAGCGCGTTGTGGATGCTCTTGGGCGTGATGTACGCGTGGTGCAGGAGCTGGCTTGCGCCGAAGAGAAAGGGCAGGAACTGGTAGTCGTCTAGGCCCCAGACGCCGTGCGAGCCGGCGGGCTCGAGGTAGTACGCGCCTTGGATGCGGCGCATGAGGCGGAGGTAGGCGGGGAGGACGACGAGGGCGAGCGCGGGGAAGGTCGAGGGCGGGAGCAGAGAGAGCCGGTTCAGACACAGCAGCCAGAGGAAGAAGTTGAGCTCGTGGCCGGAGCCGTAGTCGATGCGGCGCTTGTTGCCGAACGAGTTGAGCAGGTAGGTCGATACCTCATCGATTTGCGCTGCGTCTGTAAGGCCCAGCTCTGCGTGCCATGATGGGAGCGCTTCCTCGACTTTGTCCAGAAACGTGCGGAACACGGGGTTACCGAAGCGCGAGCCCGTGTCTTCAGGCGGACAGTCTTCCTGGATCTTCTCTGCTTCGCGCAGAATCCGCAGTATCTTGCCGAGCGTGTCGGTGATGTCGCTGTCGCGCACGCTGGACACGGCGCGGTCCTGCACGCTATCGGCGATGGAGAAGACGAAAGCCTGCACGAGCGTGCATGTTGGGCTTTTGAGGAACAGCTGGTGGTCTTCCGGGCTGAGGATCCGGCGCGACGGGTGCGTGTAGGTGTGTGCGGAGAGGTCTGGAGGTGGCGCGAGCGCAGGTGTTGGTGGGGGCGGGGCAGACGGCGGTTCGCGTGCGATCGAGGTGCGCTTTCGGGGGATGAGTTTTGGTAGTTTGGTGCTCAGATCTGGCGGCGGCGAGGCTACTGGTGGTGAAGTTGGTGTTGAAGTTGTTGTTGGCATTGTGGTTGTTAATAGTTTGTGTTGCGGCTCAAGTTCGAAGGTCAACATTCGCCCTAGTGTTAAGCTATCCTATTGTGTAGATATGCGTCCCTGTAACCGCAAGACAGGCTAAAGAAACAGTACTAGTAAAAAGAGATAGTCTAGTGTCTTAACAATATCCTAAAGCTGTATTGTTACAATTAATAGTTTCTACTCTCTACCCCCTCGCCATTAGTCCATAGTAACACAAGAGATATTCAACGCTACATACTACTCTAAGAAGACTCCAGCAACTTCCCGTAACTATAGCGAGCAGCAAGCCACACCAAAGACCTCCAGCAACACTACTCAACGAGCCATCACTAATCCAGCTTCTCTACAACGCAAGAGTGTAAATATCCCGCAGCGCCTCTATAAAAAGCCTCCACAACCAACATCCAACGCAACAATAGTAAGAAGTTAACTACTCAATGTTCTAGCAATATCTAAAGACTCCACTGTTACAGCCACCAGTATAGAAGCCGTCTTTAGCACTACAGTTATCAACAATAGATAAGGGACTAAAACGCACAAGCGTGGGTTAGTTTCAACGTCCAAGTACGTCTCTTTACAACTACCGGTATGAGCTAGAAGAACAGTAGTAAAAGCTAGTAACGCTTAATCTAAAATCTAATACTTGAACAACCGCATCTTTATAATTGCCACTATATCCCACTCGAGCACTGAAACCAGCGGTGGTAACTCTATACATGGGAGTAGTTCGTACCAACTAATATCAAATCCACAGGAATTCTAGCGCGGGAGATGCGACGTGGGGTGGTGCGTGATACTTGTAGTTAAGCAGGGTAGGTAGATAGTTACACCAGCCTACGAGAAACGCAGTCTAACGAGGTAATCCACCCAAAACCATTCCAGCGCAGTGCAGTGCAGCGCAGTTCTGTGTAATCCAGCGCCAAAAATGCATCGACCCAAACCAATCCAACCCAGACCATCTAAAACGCCAAACCCAAAACCAAATCTACCTAGCCTTCCAGTTATAAAAAAGCAACTCAATCGTCCAGCTCACTAGGACTCTCCTCGAGCTTATGCCTGCGCTCCTCATCCATCTCCTTGTAGGTAGCCCACGACAGCAGCAGGAAGGCGCCGATGATGAGCAGGCCGCCGAGCACAGCCGCCGAAGTGAGGGGGGAGTTGAGGGGTGGCGGGAGCAGCTGGTCGACGAGGGCGACGATGAAGATTGTGAGGAGGGCGGCGACGGAGGAGAGGACGGGGCTTGTGAGGGAGATGAGGACGAGGAAGGAGCCGGAGAATGCTGGACGGTGTTAGTACAGGGTCTTTGGAAGAAGGGGTAGAGGGACGTACTGGCGTTTGCGAGGACGGAAATGGCCATCATCCAGGCCTGCTCGCCGCGCGGCAGCTCAAACGTCTCCCAGCCCGTGTAGTGCAGGATGGGGAGCGGGATCCACAGGACGCACAGGGTGAAAGCGCCGATCAGGCTGCCAAACGTGTTTGCGAAGACCATGCCCTTGTTGGGGCTGGCGCCCTCGGGCGGACAGGCCAGGCGCTTGTACAGGACCTCGTACAGGCCGTAGAGGACGCTGCCGACGCCGATGACGAGGTTGCCGAACGCGCGGTTCTCAGCCTCGTGCGAGGGCGGGGCTTTGTCGCCGCCGGTGCCGCCGCCGGACTTGCTGCCGTGCTTTGCGGGGGAGGTGTCGCCGTACGCGACGACGAAGACGCCGGCGACGGCGATGGCGACGGCGACGACCTTGGAGGCGCGGACCTTTTCGTGCAGGATGGGGATGCTGAAGGCGTAGGCGAAGAAGGCGGAGCAGTTGTAGATGGCGGTCAGGTCCGAGGCGGTGGTCTGGTTGACGGCGACGTACCAGCTGCCGCCGGCGAGGGTGAGGGCGCAGGTGATGGAGGCCGTCATCTTGAGCATGTAGGGGACGGGGCTGACGAGGGCCTGGCGCGGGGTGGGGTGCAGGGTCTGGTGCTGGACCATGAGGGCCGTCTGGCGCAGCAGCTGGGTGTGGCGGCGCCAGAAGGTGGCCCACGGCTGGTCGCGGTTCTGCAGGCGCAGCAGGGCGAGCTGGACGGGCCAGAGGACAATCCACGAGCCGTGCGTCATGTACAGCATGCAGTAGGGCTTCTCCCACTTGAGCTCGTGCTGGATGTACACGGCCGTCTCCGTCTGCACGGTGAAGCTGATGAGGCTGAGCACGAGGAAGATGGCGGCGTACGTGTACTTCTTGCGCGTCTCGAGCTTGGCCTGCGTGACGGGGTCGCGCTCGTGGAAGCGGTGGGCGCTGCGCGAGAGGCCGTCGGCGCCCTCGTCGTCGCTCTTGCGGCCCAGCAGCGGCGCATCGTGGGCGTGCTCTCGCGAGCGTCGGAGGTCGGACGGCATGGCGGCGTCGTGCTCATCCCAGTCGTCGAATTCGGCAAAGTCGTCCAAGTCGTCTGTCGAGCCGGGTGCCGGGGGTTTCTTGCGGAGAGGTATGGACTCGGGCATCGACGCGGTGGGCGGGACAAGCCACTCTTATACGGAGCAATGCGACGGCGACGGCGACGGCGACGGCTGACAAGGGACAGGCAACAGATGGGTGGGTGGGACCGCTGCAGGGCGCGCTAATTATGGCTGCTGATGAGTGATGCACGTATCTGGCTTGACGATTCCGATTCCGATTCCTCGACCACACCCACGCACGGCTACTGCTACCTACTGCTAGTACCTCCCCCTGCTGAGCCTCAGGGTCCAATCGCCGCCGCCTCTTCCGCTCCACGTAGGTACGCGTACCAAGACTCCCCTGCAATCTCTCCCCCTCTTCCACAACTCGACCTTTTTTGTCCATCCTGCAGAGTACGGCGTGCATACAAAAATAAAGCCTAGCCTGCGTTTTAGCCTCTTGTCTTGTGACGGTGGGCAGCACGTCATCTGCGACTAACCGGCAACGTGCTCCACGCGCTGCTACCGTGGGGTACCTCCAGATGACTTGCTGCCACGCCTGACTCGTGGCACTGCCCGCCTCAGCCCCTGTAGCCGCAGATGGTATTGGTGTTGAAGAAAGGTGCTCTTGTATTCTTCTTGGCAGCCGTCTTTGAAATAATGTTTTCGTACTCTCTTGGCAGTAGTCTTCAAATAATGCTCTCGTACTCATCTTGGCAGCAGTCTTCAAACAATGCTCTCGTACTCGTCTTGGCAGCCGTCTCCTGACGATGCTTTTAAACTAATCATGGCACCCCGCCTACCATGGTACAGTCACAGAACACCTCCACCACACCTCTGCCACCCAGAAACCTAACTCTCAAACACCCCCTGCCCCGTGACCAGAATAACCACAAGACTACTCAGTATCAACCCCCCCGCAACAACAGAAACCAGCAGTATGCTCCCCCTCGACGCCGGAAACTTGCCACGAATCACATAGTGCTGCGCCTCGAAGTAGCGGTGAAACCCAATCAGCAGCATCAGGATCGAGATGCCGATGAAGGTTGCGCCGAGGGGCTTGCCGAGGTGGCGCAGGCGATGGAGAGAGGCTGGCTGCGGGGAGGTGGTGGTGGTGTCGGAGCGCAGGGACGAGTTGAGGCGGAAGAGCTGCGTGATGGCTATCCCGATGCTGGCGAAGGAGAGGCTGGTTCGGAGCCAGGCTAGGAATGTGCGTTCTGGCGCGATGAGTCAGTAGCTGGTAGTTCTCTCGTGTGATTGTGTCTTCTTGTTTACACAACAAGAGAGAAGAGAGAGAGAGACGTACCCAACGCCAAATGATCCCGCGCAACACTCCCTTTATTCTCCAATTCCACACTCCCCCACTCCTCCCAGAACCCCCTCCACCACCCTCCCTCCCGCCGCTCCACCGCTTCTGCCTCCCGCTCTGCACTCCCCGCGCGCTGCTGCTGCGCGCCTCTCTCCACAGTCCCCGCAGTACCATCTCGCGGCGCATCGCTCTTTGCACTCGTCTTCGCACTGGAAACTCCCGGTGCAGCGTCGCGCGTGATAGAGTGGTAGTCGGTAGTCGGCAGCGCGGTGGATGTGATGGGTGTTACTTCTGTACCGCGGTGTCGAGGGCCGTCCGAAGTCGATATCGATTGGGACGGCATATCTTCTACCTCTCTCTCTTGCGAGGCGCGTGGTTTTTTGAGTATAGACCGCACGGATTCAACCTCGCTTCTTCTCGACCTCAAGTCCGGAGCACTATTGTCGTCGCGTTGGGTGCTGTTGCCATTCGCGTTCACGTTGCCGTCCACGTCCACGTTCACGTGCGAGTCGTTGATACCA
The DNA here is from genome assembly GCA_004335185.1 of Phoma sp. RAV-16-625. Lineage (NCBI taxonomy): Eukaryota > Fungi > Ascomycota > Dothideomycetes > Pleosporales > Didymellaceae > Phoma > Phoma sp. RAV-16-625. The sequence continues at coordinate 55,224 of SAUA01000118.1, forward strand.
GCGTGCATAGCGAGCACCGTCCGAGTTTAATAACGATTCCTACCATGGCGGTATCAGCTAGGTTCGGCCGCGGCGGCCCAGCTACATGCAGCAGCGTCGCGAGCCCGCTGCGACTGCCCATACGTGCGGAGCTCATTCGAGGTGGAGAGACGTGCCGCGCGGGTCCTAGTGCGAGTGCGTGATCCCGTGCGCCGTTGACGCGACTTTCAAGTGTAAGGGCGGAGCGGAGGGCAACTGACCTATGAGGCTTGGAGCGGGGCCGCGGGAGTCTGCGGCGTACAAAGCACGGTACGGGCTGGATTGCACGCGGGCTGGATTGTACAGGCACAGCGAGATGTGGGAGCTGAGCGTGATATTGTAGAGGGGAGATGAACAATAAGCTAGCCGTTCTTGCAGACTCGAGTCGACGGTTCTTCGGTCTTATATCTTTCAAGACATGACTTTTCCTCGGTTACGTGTAGAGTGCAGTGTTTGAACAGAACATGCTAACTTCGTAATCTATCGTTGCTGGCGTTTCTTGCCAGCAAGCTTTGGCAAAAATCGCAAAATGAAATGGAATGGTGGTACATGGCCCAATGCTCGTCGTCGCGGAATCAGCGGCGATGGCCCAACAGTAACGCCGCCCAATGACCGCCGCAGCGATTGTCTTTTAAAAACAAGACAGTCCGTTTCCATAGCAAGGCAGTCTCTGTCTTGATGACAAGAGTCTCCGTCTTAATAACAGTCTCCGTCTTGAAAACAGTCTCCATCTAATAACAAATAATCTCCACGACTCACTCGTTGTAGTGGTACACCTGCGCTGGTTAATAACCTTCATCACAGTAGAGACACCCCCACTTACCAGGTAATTCGGCAGGCCGTAGCTCTCCCAGTTCAAACGCGCCGCCATCTTTGCAAATCCCTCCGTCTCGATGAGGTGGTAAAAGGCAAACGGAGGAAACATGGCTCCATCGCGGTGCACCTCGGCCTTGACCAGCAGGGTTGCGCCGCCAACTCCATCAAGCTTGACCTTTGCGCCCGCGTCGGCCGCGGCGTCGTACATGTAGGCCATCAGGCTGCGGTACGTGGCCATCTCGGCATAGCCCTCGAGCAGGATGTCGTCCTTGCCCATCTTGGCGCCCAGCTCCTTTGCGGTGGGGCTGTCGATCCAGTTGTTGAAGTCGTAGGGGCGCTGGTCCATGGCCTTTTTGTCGTCGTTGTAGTAGCGCTGGAAGCAGTTGGGCGCGATAATGGGCACGTCGTAGGCGGCGAGGTCCTGGATGAGCGAGGGCGGGGTCTCGACGACATCGGCGTCCATCCAGAGGACCCACGAGGTGGTGGGGCCCATGGTGGTGAAGAGCAGCGAGTTGCGGGCCTTGGCCATGGCGGCACGGCGGGGCTTTTGGTTCTGCATCTTGTGGCGCTCGGCCTCGTCCTGCGACTGCAGAGGAATCTCCGTGTCCTGGCGCAGGATGGAGACGGCGGCAAAGCGCTTGGCCTTGGGGCCCGACTGGGTCTTTGTGACCTGGGCCTGCAGAGCGGCGTAGGCGGCGTTGCCCTCCTTGGTCTTGGGGATGATGAAGCCGAGGGAGATGAGGTTGTGGGGGTAGGAGAGCTTCAGCAGGTTGTCCCAGTAGCCGTCGTAGAAGCGGGCCATGGGGGTGAGGATCAGGACGGACTCTTCGTTCTCGATGGGGGTGCGCGAGGTGGTGATGTTGTTCATGTAGTAGTGCACGACGGGCGGGGCGGCCTGGGGAGCGTTCGCCTTGGACTTGCGGAAGGGCAGCGAGGGCGGGGACAAGGGGCTGGAGGCCGTCTCGCCGGCGCCCGTCTTCCTGGTCAGCGAGGGGGCATCGGCGCCGGAGAAGAAGAAGACGAAGAAGCCGATGCAGAGAATGGCGGCGAGGACGAGGGTGATGGGATTCGAGCGGCGGAACGAGCGTGACATGGCGGCGGTGGTGGTGGACGGGTGGACGGGTGGAGGGTGGACGAGAGAACGGGCGGACCGCGGGTGGCCAGGGGATTGAAGTCGTCTATGGGCGGTGCATCAGAGTCGAGCGGTGGAGGTGGGCAGGAGGCGGCGGCAGATGTCGCGGTCGAGGTCAAGGTCGAGGTCGCGGTCGAGGTTCAAGAAATGTGGCCGCTCGGCGACGTGTCAGGGCTGCTGGACAGGGGAGCGCTTCGCTCAGCGGCGGTCGGCAGTAGGGGCGGGGGCGGTGGGAGAGAAGGGTTGGCGGGCGCCCTCAACAATTGCTCGCACTCGCACGGCCGAAGTCAGGAGTGGCTGCTCGGAGAATAGGGTACCGCGCCCTTGCGTGGTGTCGCAACCAGAATCGTGCTTATGTAACCGTGGGACTGACCTCATCTCGTGAATCACCATTACGCTGCTGCAACACAATGTCGCGGACCATGACATGACCCTCGATCCATTGCCCTCCAACCGATGACGCTCCTGGTCGCACGACAATGCCAACTCCTGCGGGCGCTCCATGGCCCACTGCCGTGTCTGCAGCGCCTGGCCTCTACCACAGCAACAGCGCGCTCGCCGGCCACTGAGACCAAGGACGAGGCAAACACCGCCAAAACAGCAACACCAACACCAACACCAACACCCAAGCCACGCTACGCCAACAAGAAGCTAGCGCTCCTCCAGTACAAGCAGAAGCAACGCATACAGTCCCTGCGAAACCGCTACCCACTCACTCCAAAGTACGAGCATAGCGATATCGTCCCAGTGCACAGCGCCATCCTCATACCAGCCTCGGTCACGGCCACTGTGCGCGTCTCCTGCACCTCACCACTTGCCTTGCTAACCATGGCAACAGCCCCAGCACTTTGTCGACAAGATCGAGCCCGTCGCCACTGCCCTTCTTGCCAAGCGCAACCTGGTCGTCTTTCTTGTCACCCCCTCCTTTGCCCCGTGGCTCCTCGATGACCGTGTGTTCCTGGAAAAGGCCCTTGACCAGCTGTACAAGAACATCGCCGCTCCGACCCCCGTAGTACATGCCATCTGCGCCGTCGTCAACAAGCTGCCGCCCGCCACGCCTCTTCGCGGCCATGACGTTGGTCCACGGGTCGGCAAACGCGCAGCCAGCCCGCCGGTCAACGAGACTGGCTTCGAGGGCATCGCCTACGTCACTCTCCCCGCCAAAGCTGAACTTTCTGCCCTGCCACAGCTGTCTGGGGAGCTAGGCTGCATTGACTTCCTTGCTCATACACACACCCAAGCACAAGGGAAGCGCAACGATAGGATTCGCGTGCCATTGGCCAACACCATCTTCCAGACGGGCGAAACCAGCACTCTGATCAAGTCCACGTGGGAGAGACGCTCCGATGGCGTCGGTTTCCAGATGCGATCGCGCACTGTGCGCCAGGCAGCTGCCATCAATCTGTCTGCAGAGGACCCCATGCCCATAGACCCACCGCACTCGCACATCTACCAGGAGGCCTCTGCGTTGAGCATCCCTTTGGTGCCTCTGACCTCTCCACGCCAGGTAGATGGACACATGGGCAACATCATCCGAGGCGTCATCAAGCCGGATGGGAGCAAGATGACAGCTTCTACAGAACTAGAGCACGTCGTCCCTCGTTACTTCAAGGCTCGAGGCGAGCCAGCCCAGGCCACTTCGGCTTGGGCTTTAGTGATACCCAAGGCCAAGGCGCAAATAGCCATGACGAAAACGAGAACATGGTTACATCCCAACTTGGCCGCTTCCGCCGGCAGCGAGGTGCCGGACGCTGCAAACGATCAGTCAGCATCGGCGGAAGAAGAAGAGACACAGGAATCTTGGGAGGCGTTCTGGCAGAAAGATCCACCGCGCTGGAACCTCTCCATCCAGCAGTTGATCGCAACCGGCGCACGCTTACACAAGGTTCTCAGTGGTGGAGGCGGATGGGGTAAGAAAGCCGGTTTGCTGTCCCTGGATCCGGTGCCTCTCGGCGCACCCGAGCCACGCAAACAGACGTCCAAGGAGGACGAGGCAGATGATTTTGACAGTGTGAGCGACTTCTCCACAGCCCTCAAGCCTGTTGTCCGAGATGGAGATTATATCCAGTTCTTCATTTCTCCCAAAGTTACCGAAGCCCATGATGTTTCCACATTCCAACACCTGAAGAAACTTGAACAGTCAACCTCAAAGCATGCATGGAGCTGGGAGTTTGGCGTGGTCCCGAGCACGGTGGACTCGATACCTGGAGGGTCATGGCAACACACTACAGCAGCCTCGGAAGAGATGGTCGTTTTCCGAGGCAGCTTCGGTGCGCTCACAGAAGGAAGTCTCACGCTGATGCGTGGAATCAGAGCGAATACAAAGACCGGGATCGCCCAGTCTTTGGGGACAACTTCGATCGATGTACCTTTCTCACGCTGGTCGGGCATCAGATTGTTTCCAAAGGAATCCCAGGCAAATGATGCAGATTCGAGCACAGCCACAAAGCACCAAGACTCGAATACCAAGCCAAAGGTGAACATCGATGTAGGCAGCCCACCGTAGAGCCAAATATCTTTCAATGTATCTAATTGCTCATGTAGTTCATACATGATGCTCCAATCTTGACCATCTCCTCGCAATCTGCCCGTGCCAACGCTTCTCTGCCCCTTCGTACGAGTCGGAGACCGCAGGAAAATCAAGTGCCAACTGCCAATGCCCCTACTACGCGCGCGAAAAGTACCTCTGCCAAGCTGAGAGATCTGGACCTGCCGAAGAAGCTCAGACAGGGCAACGTACATTCTGACTCTGCTGCACAACATGTCTTAGAGAAAGCCAAACAAGGGCCAAGATCTAAACTCACTTCTCCTCAATCAGCTGAGCCGAGAGAACCTACGCGCCCACTACTCCGGAGAATAGTGCCCAAGGAACCCGATCGATTTGTAGTGCGGAGGCTGATCGTCAAAAAGGAGGCCACGGAACCGACACCAAATCGATCCCGCAGCAAAGGTCCGACGCCTGGTCGGGGAAAAGGTGAACGGAGAGGTGAAAAGGAGCACAACAAGCATCCCAAACATCGCAAAGATAACCTGAAACGCTTTCATCAGCACGAGCGAGTAGATGAAGAGGTAACACACAAAGAACAGCTAGCGAAAGGAAAGCACAGACCAAAGCCTCGGAAAGAGAAGACGAGCGGTCACTTGACCATACGAAGGGTGCTCGCAGCACCACTCCCCGATGCTGATACAAAGACGGAGAGGGCGAATCCAAGTGCCGATGAGGTGATTGAAAGAGTGCGGGTATCAGGGAAGACCCTCGCAAGGCTGACTGAGCAGCTAAAACTCATCACTGGTCTGAAGGGAAGCGACCTGGACGCCCTGGGTCGGTGGCGACAGCGGACCAAGACACAAAATACCTCGACGCCAGCGTTACGCAACGACAGGAGAAGAAGTCTCATAAGACAAGTCAAGCCAAAGGAGAGAAACGAACAGACGTCGCAACCCAGACACACTCCAGCACCTTCGTCTACACCCAAACTCACACCCCGCCAACTCCGAATCGCAGCCCACCGATCCCCCCACGGCCTCGACTTCACAATGCGCTCCATCCCCCTGACACACACCACCGCAGACATCCTCCACACTCTGAAAGCCATCCACGCACGCCTCCGCACAATCATCCACCGCACCGCGCTCCTCACCCTCCGCCTCTCATCCCACCTCCCCAACACACCCATCCCCATCACCAAGCACGCCTCCAAACCCCTCAGACCGCAGCGCCCACCCCCTCGATCCTCGAACCGCCCGTCCCGCCGTCGCGGTTTGCGCGCACCGGTGAGGAAAATCCCCTCCCAGCCGGCGCTGAAGATAAGGCGGCCTGCAACGGGGAGAGGTGGAAGGCTAAGGGTTAGGAAATTCGAGACGATGGGGTTGCGCATGCAGAGGTTGCGGGTGAGGAAATTTGAGACGGTGGGGTTGCGGGTTAGGCGGTTGAGGGGGGAGAGGAAGAGGGGGTTGCAGGACGAGGTCAAGGGGTGGTTGGGAGGTGCTGGTGGTATTTTGTAGATTACATCGTGTAAATTCTGTTGTGTAGATTATGTTGTGTCGTATACTTACTTGTACTATATCGCTTCATGACACGAAATACACATCATCCCATCCCATCCCACTTCAACCAAAACCCATCATTTTCACCACAGACCTACCTATTCTGTAGTCGTCTTCCAACACACTGTTCTCCCCAATCAACACGCGCAAAACCCCTTTCTTCTCTCGTCCCAGCAATCCTCCAGCACCCATACTGTATGTATACTGCGTCCACGGACCCTCGACCAGCAAGCCATAACACAGCCATAGCGTCCCTGGTCCGTGTCCTCCATGACACCACTCTACGACTTGGACGTAGATTCCGAGACGCCGAATCAGCGACGACTTCCGTCCCATCCCGAGTCTAAACAAATACACGGCTTGGGTCGGAGAAGATGGGTTTTGTGTGTACTTGAAATTTCAATATTTCTTGGGAGTCCTCATGGGTTGAAGAGGGTGAGATGTGATTGTATTTGTTAATACATTGATACAACGCCAACAGCAGTGCGGAGGCCCATAGGTCCAGGACCGCAAAGGAGGTATTTTTCTTCTCCTTGTTAATAGCCCTGCCCGTTCAATGGCCCGAACCCAGAGTCCGTGTACAGGCTGCCACCTTGCGGGATCCACCCGCCAAAGTTATCGTTGATGTCGTTCCAGAGGTACAGGTCGCCGTTTTGGAAGGCGGCGGAGAAATCGCCCATGTCGGGTGGAAAGGTTGGTTGATCGCTTATGGGCGCGTTGGTGCCTTGCGATATGCCGCCCGGCGCCCAGGTATACGGGTTGGCGATGTTGAAGGTGGAGCCTTGCAGGGCCACCGGCTGTTGGGGTTGCGATAAGTGGCGCTCAAGAGCTGAGACGGACTGCGCTGGTATGGTCGTTTCTTGTTGTGATTTTCGGTCTTTTGCGTCGCCGAAAATAAGGGGGGATCGGGTCCCGCTTGTGTTGTTTGCACTTCCGTCCTTCATCTTTCTCCGTTTGAGATGGCGCTCTTCGCGCCGCCATTCCAGGTACTCTTCGCGCCAGGATATCAGCTTTGCTTCCAGGACAAACGTCCAGTGACTCGGCATGCGGCATTTCTGGGGCCCGATGGCTTCTGAGGTCTTCTTGAGGACGGTCTCGAGGTAGTGGTCGACTTTCAGGCTCTGCGAGTCGAGGATCTCGCCCATCTCGGGGTCAGTGCCGACAGCGTAGTCTGCCTTCATGAGCACAACCAGCGCGTAGATTGCCCTGACAAACAAGAGATTCGGTGCTTTTTGCAGAGTGTCGTGAGAAATTCCTACAAAACATTCTAGGATGGCGTGGGCTTCAATGATGCATTTCGTAGTGGCGTTGATCTGGAGTGCAGAGCGAGATAAGAGAGACTCGGGCTGTACTGAATCATCGTCGAGCGCAGGTAGAGTGAGATGTCGGTTTCTGAACTCTGTCACGTCGTAACGTCCGCCGTCCATGCCAAACTCCCACATCGAGAGCATATCTGCGCGGAAGCATGTTAGTGTTTGTGATTGTGCTGACTAATCATTGGAACCGACTCACTTTGATGATACTCCATTGTCAAGGTCAACGTCAAGACTTCTTTCGGGACAGACTTCTTCCAGTCGTGCATTCTACGCTCAAAGATGCGCAAGATCATCTGCATGCGAAGTTCGGAAAGACTAAAGCTGGTGCTTGCGTCGTCGAAACCGAAGGCCGTGTTCGCTTCATCTGCGATGCGTTGCAGTTTCAGCCAAGCCAGAGTCCGTTGGTCAGCTTGCAATGGCGACTTTTCAAGCATGTTCAGACATTCCTCCATCCAGCTGTTGAACAGCAGTATGTTGGGTCGCTTCAACCTCATGGAAAAGCCTGCACACACGACATACAAGTACAGAACTGTGCGACAGTGCTCGAGTAGCTCTTCAGGAGAAGATATCTTTTGCAGAGACCGAATCGCTCGTTTCGGCAGCTGCTCGTGCGTTCGCGGCTTCGATGCAAGTCCCAGCTCCAGTGCCATACTAGCCGCCATATTCACCCACTGGTAGATCTGTAGTTGTCCTGGAGTCTTTGGTGGTGAGTAGAATGCCACTGTTACAAGAAGCGCTTGGATGGTCTGCACAGACTTCTCTCCGTTGATGAAGGCAGTTCGGGCGTACAAATAAACCGCTTCTTCATGGAGTACGTCCGAGAGCGCCGAGCCTTTCGAATGCGCTGCCGCTGCCATGACGGCATAGAACAAAGACGGCTTCTTCTCTCTGAGTTGTGCCGCTGTCCAGTCTTTAGCGATGTATATGCCTGGGCTCGCTGCGACCAACTCGTTGCGCCATATGTTGAGTAACTCTTCTGCGAGCTCTTGAGTGATCACACCACGATCAATAATGTCATCAACCGGGCCGAGCAAGTCTTTGGGGCCGCAGTTGTTTCCAGGAGCTGCGGTTGGTGACTTTGGAGGAGGCGCACCTGTAGAAGGCCAATGGTGTGTAAATGTTGACGTTGCAGTCGTTGTGCTTCCATGTCTCTGAGAGGCTAGCGGGGATGTTTCTTCTGCGCCGTTGTTCCTCTCGTCTGATTCCTCATCCATGGATTCGTGGTCGCTCGCGCCAGAAGGCGAACGATTACTGCCTGTTATGAGAGACTGCATCTTCTTAATCTCTTTCTCGAGTTCGGCAACTCGCACATCAGTCCTTTTTCGTTGACGCCTCTTGACAGGCGCAGCAAAGACACACGTTCTGCCAGCTTTCGCGCATCGTTGACATTGATTTGAACTGGGGTCTGGGTTTGCCAAACACCGAACTTTTGACGTCCGACAGGCCTCGCATGCTCTGTTCAGCGCCTGCTCCGACTTTCTGGCCTGGTCGCCGTCAGGTCTGTCCGTGGGTTGGTGGAGCATTGCCAAAAGATTTCCAGCTCCCTCTTGTTCCGGAGACCGTGTGACTTGGTGCGACATTTTCCTCAGACGAACAGACGTGTAGTTTAATGTGGTGGTACTGCGCTTGACCGCGACTAGGATACGGCCCGTTATCTTCTGATCTGCTGTCACATTGTAGGCCTTGGAGTTGAAACATGCACAGGACCTCTATAGGATGGTACACCGGGGATAGCGTCGCTCCTCTGTAAAAGCTGGTTCTGGCGGTGCAGATAAGGGAGCGACTAACCACAACCAAAGGAGTCGTGAGGCACTCGTGATTGTTGGATGTTGCTGACTGAATGACGCAGAGTGTTCAAATCGGACTGCCTAGCCCAATCCGGCTAAGCTCGACAGATCCACCCGTGCGCCTGCAACGGTTCTTGGCTATTCTCAAGCTTCACGACTTTGTAATAAAGCCAAAAGATATATTGTTCAATGAGTTTGCGATGTATCTACTGATGTCATAGGATCCTTGGTACTTACGACTCGTGTTTTCAGGTATATTTGCGCAACATTTGTCATAGGATCGTTTCCGCACGTTGACTGCGACCAGGAAAGCTTCTGGAAAGGAATGCCTGAGAATCTGTTGGACAGACAGTGTAGCTGACAGGTGGGAAATACGATTTCATGGAGCCATATTGGTAGTTGCAAAGTAAAGTCTCCAAAAACAGGCCCATGGTGGGTTTCTGTCAGGCAACAAAGCACTTTTAGGTGCTAGGTCTATCCATAGTTATTCAGATTAAAGCCTCCCAACGCACATGACATCGATCGAAAAAAGTGGGCAAGGTCTGAGTCAGACGAAGGTCAATGTGTACAAAGTACTTCGCAGGGCGCACTAGCGCGGCTGGTCATCAATCCAATTTCAATCCTTTGCACGCGACAACCTTTCGACACAATTCTTCGTAGGGGGATTATCGGTATTCAGCAATTACAAGTATTTCGGTACACGGCATTCACAAGAAAAGGCAACGAATTGTGGTGGAAGTATATTATTGTACTAGATCCATAAACATCGAGCGCCTTTCTCTAGGCCACATCCATCAGCTTAGCACAGCCAGAACCAGAACTTCTCAAGAGCGTTCCTCGGGACCTGCTCAGGCCAGACCTCAGCGTCAAGAGAAGCCTTACCGGACCAGATGTCGGCCTCAGCAGGATTGACAAACTTCGAGCGCTTGAAGATCTTCCAGAAAGCATACAAGATGAAGAAGATGGGAATACCGACGTAGGCAGTGAAGAAGGAGGTCAGCTGGTCAGGGCCCCAGCCGTTCTTTGTCTGGGTGAACACTTTGAAACCGTTGAAGACGATGATCAGAGCGAAGTAGGTGAAAGCGATCCAGGCGGTATATGGCTGCCACTTGCTCTTGAAGATCAGAGTGTCACGGCTGACGTTCTGGGCGATGAGCGCCTTGCGGAAACGAGTGTAGGTGAAGCAGATAGAGCACCAGGAGAAGAGTTGAGCAATGGTGGTCAAGTTCTGGAACCACAGGAAGACGGTGTTGGCACCAGTGGACACACTCATAAAGGTGAGAAGACTGACGGAAGCGGTGATGGCGACGCAGTAGATAGGGACACCAGCCTTGGTGCACTTCAACAGGAACTTGGGGGCTTGGCCGTTCTGGGCAACAGCGAACAAATAGCGCGAACCACTGTACAGGAAAGCGTTACCGGACGAGGTGGCAGAGGTCAAGATGACCGCGTTGATGATGTGGGGCAGAGCTGGGATACCGGCATTCTTCATAGCGATGACCCATGGCGAGCGCTGAGCACCCTTGGCATCCGAGTTCGTGAGCGCAGGGTCGTTGCTAGAAACGGTGACACCGATCATGAAGGATCCGAAGACGTAGAAGAACAGGATACGCCAGAAGACACGACGCACGGCCTTGGGAATGTTCTTGCGGGGATTGACAGCTTCACCAGCAGCAACGGCGACCATCTCAACACCACCGTAAGAAAAGGCGGCGTTGACAAGAGTAGACCAGAGACCAGTGAAGCGACCGGTGGCCCCAGTACCGACGTACTCCTTCATCGCACCCTCCTTCCAGTACCTGAAGCCACGGCGGTCGTGGTCCGGCGCACCACCGAGCATGATGACGAGGGAGACAATAAGCAGACCCAAGATGGTGAGGATCTTGATCGACGCGAAGATGAACTCGGCTTCACCGTAGATGCTGACGGCGAAGATGTTGAGGCATACGATGATTACAATAATGATTGCGATCCACACAGCAGGTGAGACTTTGCCTTCTTGATCCCAGTAGTTGATGACAAGGGCAGCAGCAGAAATCTCAGCACACAGAGTGATGGCGTTCTGGTACCATTGGTTCCATCTGATTTAACATTAGCTAGAGCAAAGTCACAAGGACAAAAGAAGACGTACCCCATAGCGAAGCCAAGGGCGGGATCCGCGTAGCGAGCGCAGTACTGAGGAATAGCACCAGGAAGAGGAAGCCAAGTAGCCATCTCACCGAGACACTGCATCATTCCGAAGACAGCGCAACCGGTGATGGTGTAACCAAGAAGGACAGAGAGAGGACCAGCGTGGGCAAAAGCATTGGCAATACCGAGGAAGAGACCAGTACCGATGGTTCCGCCGAGAGCGATGAACTGGATGTGTCGCGACTTGAGACCACGCTCGACATATCCGTACTGCTCGGCTGTCTCGAGGTCACCGTACAGATCGGCAGCTTCGCCAATGTTGTTGCCCTTCTCATGGATGATTTCTTGGACACCGTGGTCGGTGGGTGAAGCCGTGCCAATAGCGTACTGGGTCTTCTCGTCGATGGCCGACATCCTGAAAGAACCTGAAAGAGATTCTTGTGGCTATGACTGAGAGGTCCTGACTGGGGCGGGTGGACCCTAAATGACAGCTGCGAACAGAGAAAGACTGGCGCAAAGGCACGAAATGAAAGCCAAGTCTGATACTCCTTGAAAGACCATATTGCGAGGGAACGCAAGAGCTATCTTATACCTTGGGCATGCCACAATATCACGACCCCAGGCCAGCCGTATCGACTTCTGGATCCTAGACACGACAGACGCACGGCCTCGATTACCACAGCGGCTTGTAGCCTAGTAGCGGCGTAGATTGGTAGCGTCTGGCTAAGAGGGCCGAGATTGGGCATCTGGAGCAAATGGTCGCTGCCCCAGGTTCTCGGACACGCCGGTCTGCGCAATTCGGCCATGCCTTACCCAAAATCCTCAAGGCGCTCTGGAGGTGCTTGATAAGGGTGGGCTAACCAGAGCGATGGGCGTTAAGCAACTCGTGCAGCCAACGTGGGGTTTTCCGCACATGCTTGGTTCCACTTCAACATGCTCGTGGGCCTCGTGGAACTGACGTCGCTTCTGATCGTTATGGAGGGAATAGCGCCTGTCGAGGGCATCGAGAGTCACTCCAAGTACGCGAAATATCGTGCTGAGTAGCAGTCGTGGCGGGCGCGGCCTCGCTAGTCTGTACAAATTGGCTTCGAAACAAGCTTCCGCAAGAATGCGCGGCGCCCTAGCTTTTGGTCTGGGCTTTTTAGGCAGGTGGAAGACCCTCCGAACCACTGGCCATGCGCGGCAGATAGCTGTCACTATCAATTGGCTCCATGGTTGCATGAATGCATGGGCCAGCCACCCTGATAAGGTATCCTTCTGGAACGACCGACATTGTCACCAGGGCTCGCGGTACAACATCAGCCATTAACGCATGCAGCCATCAAGCGCAGCCGCGACAAAGCCAACACGATGGCGTGACAAACCAGCGTCAATCGAGATATTGAGAAGGCAGGCTATGGCTTGGTGTCGCGTGAAAAGTGTCACGACGGCAGTGAGTGGTTTGGCTTCATAGCGAAAAAGGTCGCCTCTTAAAAACCTTGCGATCCTTGCATGCAATGGCCGTCTACCAACGCGCATGCCTTGTTGGAAAGCAGCAACACCTTGTCACAACCCGTCCTACACAGCGTTGTCTGCTGTTCTAGAAGACCGAGTGGTGCAGCTTCGTGGTGCTCGTTACCACGAGCGCACGCCTTGAGCGCAAGTGAGGATCAGGAAGTGCGAGTGATTTACGTAAAGCGCAGCGCCGATGAATGCTCGTCAAGAACGTAGTGGCAGCATGTAAGTTCGAACTCTCCACATCGCTCGGTGAGCATATGTGAAGCAACCCTGATCCACTGAAAGCAGCGCTGAACGTGGGGTACGGATGCCCAGATTGTCCGGCTTTGAATGCGCTCGGTTTCAAGCAGTTGGATCGTGGGACTACGCTCAACCCTGAGCTCAAATTCAAACATGTCGCCATCACGTCCCAATCGTCTGTTGGGATCATGACCAACGATCAAAATATTGAGCGCACAGCACCGATGCTCCTCAACTTGCTCCACCGCTATCTTTGAAGCTGGCGCGACGTTTCATCTCATGACAAGCCCAGGCAAGCCAACAAAGCGTCATGACCATTTCAAGGTGGCGCACACACGGCCTTGGTGAGTGCCTTTTTGGGCGTTTGAAGCGCGTAGCCCTTCTCGCTCTTTCACCCTTATCTGCGTGTGCCTACGGCTGATCTTCCGTGGCGCACGACCAATCAGCCCTATCATCTCCCATAAGAGCGTAATAGGCTATGTAAGGCAGTTATAATCGCCTGAAGTATCAATATATATCTCTGCATTCTCACCTTTGTTGCTTGCAGGTCCTAGTGGCATTCAGCAATCCACACCCATCTCAAACGGCCCGATTAACCAAGAACACCAAACATTACCAAACTGCCATTGACCGCATCCACGACAACATCTCGCAATTTCACCATGACACATCGCTATCGGAGCACCGTTTTAATAATGGCCTTAGGAAGTCCAAGCAGCTTTTGTGGGTCTGCGGGGGCCCCCTGACAGACCTGATGATTTGGTTTCTGGGGAAGGACTCCACTGCAGAGTTTTTGTGTGGTAATAGTCTACCGCTGCAACAACGATAGCACGCCACAGCGCTCACAGCGTCGCGGAAGCTCAGGCCTAGAACCACCCCCATCGAAGACGCAATTCCCCAGCTTCCTGAACTCTCGGGTCTGGGGAACGGGGAGAAAGTGGAATTGGCGACGTGGCGTGACGAGCTCGTGCGTGTGTTGGTTCGACGCATTTGTCTTCCGTCACGGTCCTAGGAGCACTTCCCTGCTTCCTCGTAAACTCTGCAGCCGTCTCCCGTCTCTGTGAAGGATTCAGAAGGGCGCACTGTAAATCGCACGCTTTCGAAGTCTCAGTTGAGACCATGCTTGAGTCCCAATTGCCCACCGCGATGTATGCGCTACAGTTGATTTATACAAGCCTGCTCTCAGTCTGTCCCAGTGTCCAGACATCAGCCCTTATGAATGACTCGGAGAAAACCGGTTAGTTCTGCTATATACCATAGCATTTCCAATTACTTCCATCTACCGCCTCCCTTTTATTCTGTGTCGAGTGCTTTTGGCAGACTTATCGATTGAGTTCCAAAATTCTGGTTCGGTTCAGGGCCCAACCACAGAATTTGTCCATTCCAAATACAGATATCAGATTTCCTGCTTTAAAACCGATCCGAGCTTCGGCAGTGAAGATTCTATTATTGAGAGCTCCTGCGCGTGTTTGTTCGTTCAGGACTAGATTGCCTATGCTTCGTGAAGAACACTGAATTCTTCCCACACCGATCTGAATGTTCTGCGCTGGCTGAATTCAACTCGGGACTTCCTGCCTAGATACTTGGACAGCAGAGTCGTGTAGCGCACATTTTGAATAGGTGCAGCTAAGCTCATGATATCGTCGATGTAGCATTGTGCAAATTGGGGCAAAGGGCTGGGCTCCGTGATCACGCTCTTGGTTTAAAAGACATACGAAGGAACTTGGTTTCTATGATTGGACGTGGGGGTGCAGTAGGACACGTTGGCGTTGTTGTTCTAGTGTTCAATACCACTGTACGGCCAAAAAAAAACGAGCTTCTCGTACGCTTAGGAAGGCCTTGATGAACCATCAGAACGATGGACTCCAGGCACGAAATGGAAAATCACGCTCGTCATATCATTTAGGAGAGTTGGGCCCGCCACTTTCGTGCAGCATGGCCACTTGTTGACCCTGCCAGTATCCTGAGAAACTGCCTCGGCGTAGCAGATGAGGGTGTCAGGAAACTCACAAACGAAATAGTCCGGTCCTTCCTCCACACCTGTGTCATTTCCTGTCTCGAACGCGTCAAGTACAGAACCCAACACAGAATGGCGTACGAAGAGACGTATGAGCAGCCTAAATGACAATAGCCAGCAAGGCTGAGAGTATCTATGGGTTCAAGACCACGAAAACACTATTCTTGCTCGCCAAGATAAAATACTATAATCAGACCCAACTTGTCCTTATCTACATGTCTTCACTTCCATGTACACAGCTTGGTGACCTGAATTCACCGGGTTCAAGCAACCTTGAAGACGGTTTATTATCAAAGATCCCAAGAGAATCAAGAAATTCCGAGCAGGGTAGTTTACAATGCGGAGCTCTCGTAAGGCCGCGGATGGAAGATAATTCCAAAAAGCGTGAAGAGGGCTTTAAAGATTTTTTAGATATAACTTTCCCTGAGCTTGAAAAAAGGAAGTATCAGCTTTGCGGACCATACAGCTTGCTTGCATTGAACTGCGCTTATCCTGAGGTAACCAAGGTTCCAAACTCGAGCTATCTAGCCCTTAACCAGGGTTTGAGTTCTAGCAGATCCTGTGAAGACTGCCTGCACCTACATGCTGCTGCCTTGCACTTTATCCACCTTAAACATCCCAATTCAAGCACCTTCACTATCGTATCATCCATGGAATACCTGGAGCTAGACGAATCCGCCATGCAGGCTTTGAAGGAACTAGACGGAGACTTTAGTTCGCAACACGTTTCGCCGAAATGGTCCATCTCTACCTTTACTTCCTCAAAAACACATCCCCGTCGCCGAGTAGAAGTTACTTATCTCCTCCGCCTCGAAGACCCTTTCCCCACTCCTCGGGATGTATCCAACGCCCTCGGCCTCTCTCGTGTACCACAGCTTGAAAGTGGCACCACTGAAGACGGAGAAGCGAGCTTCTGTCGACTTTCCCAATCGAGCATCAACGCTTTCGATTCTTGGGTCACGAAGCACCATCCAGACCACAAGTTCACCAAAATCCGAATCAGTCTTGCGCATAGAGATCCTGGCGAGCTTCCAACACTAGGCCGCGACGCAACACTGCCTCACCACCGTCCACAATCGCAAGTCAGCTCCAATAAACATGTGCCCGAATATCCTGTTCACTACTTCTTCTACGGTACACTAGTAGATCCAGGGCGGCTTGGACGACTTTTCGGCGTCCCTGCCTCTGAGCTTCCACCCTTGCGACCCGCCATCTTACTGCACGGGCGAATTAGAACTTGGGCAAGTAAGTATCCAGCGTTGGTCGACTTCCCAGGGTCTACCGTGAGCGGTTTCGTATATGTTGTTATATCGACCGAACAGGCTGATGCACTCCGGGCGTATGAGGGCGACAACTATGAGGTAGTTGCTGCGAAACTGATTGTAGATGGAGATGAGAAGATGGGAAGGACTTTTCGATTTTCAGGTTTTGAAGATGAGCTGACGGAGTAGAGGAGATAGCTCGTCAGGGAAATGGCTATATATATTAAAAACACAATTTATACTCTCACATAAGACCATAGGACGTTGAGGCCAAGGCTTCCCGTTCGCTCAGCTCGCAGGCTAAGGACCCCCAAGACCCAGCTCTTCCAACTGATCCGGAGTCACTCGCGTCGTACTACGAGTCGGATGATAGGGACGACATGGACGACATGGATGTATTCAATCTGATGCCTGGTGGATTCAGAGGGCGTGGCGCATACCATGGAAGCTACAGCTTCCGCGGTCGAGGACAAGCGTTCGGCACAGGACCGGGCGGTCATAGTCCTCAGCCACTACAAATCCTTCACCCTTCACCGCCAGCAAACAGCGGGCGAGGTCGCGGCGATTCTTACGCGTCATTTCTTGCAGGCTTCGGTCGCGGTAGAGGTACACCTGGCATGTGGAATCCAAACGGGGCGATGCTTGACATCATGTACGGCAAGGGAAGGAGTCCTGATGACGGGGAGGATAAGACAGACCGCGGGGGTCGTGAAGGGTTCTCACCCGGGTTCGGGCGGGGTCATCAAGGCGGTCGCGGTGGAGATGGAAGCCCAATGGCGTGAGGGAATTCTTGAGCTTGTGGCTGACAATGATACATTGAACCTTTAAGCACGATGTGGGCAGCACGGAGTCCATGGAGTTCAGCACGCATCGTATACGGGTGTGAAGTCAAGTAACTTGAAGCTGAAACACTCGTGAATCGTCTTAAATGTGAAGAGAACATTGAAGCCAAGAGAAGGTACCATGGATGACCTGGGTGCTATCATGAAGATGTCTGGAGTGGTCAGTGCAAATCATCCAAAGCTGGCTCGACACGCGCTCGCCGTCCAGCACGGCCCTCGTCGTCTTCACGCCCCCGCGCACTCCCGCGCAAGAACACCTCGTCGACGGCGCCATGATACCCGCCCCCGAGCCCATCGCGCTCAAAATGCGCTTCACTCGCAGCGCCCTCGCGTACAGGGTTGCCCGCGACGTCCGCCTGTTTCTGAGCGAGGCGGCCAAGGCCAAGCACGGTGGTGTGCGCATCAGAGCGAGTTTCTGCCTCGGCGCTAGGGAGGAGCGCAGGATCGCTAATAATATTTTTGATTTGGGGTTGAGGATTGGCAGGGATGATCAGGCGTTGGAGTTTGTGGGGCCTAGGGGGGAGGGCGAGAAGGGGAGGTGGTGGGCCAAGATGGAGGGGAGGCAGTGGTTTTGAAGCGTAAGTGGGTTGGCAACAGTGCAGTGTGTGCACAGTCTTCAGCTGTCTATCTGACTCCCTGACCAAGCAGCTGCCTTCCGGGCTTAAACGGACCGTCAAGTTGGAATTCTTGGAGCTTGCGGTTGGTGAGCTTAGTCAAGTCGGTCATACTTCCACGACACGACGAATTCGTGTAACCAAGCACTTCCAGCTTTGAGACCGTACTCATCCCGCTACTTGTTCTCCTTGCTCGCCAGTTCTCCAACCCGCCAATTCATCGCCCAATACCATTGAATAACACACAAGGGCGATACAATAATGGTCACCATCCCCAAACCGGCAAACGCTGGCCCTACACCCATTGCACTGATCATCGTGTCAATCAATGCTACTCCCACTGCACCCATGGAGCAGCGGAAAAGATTGTTGATAGCCGTGCTGCTTGCACCCTCCCCAGGACAAAGATCCGACACAAGCGTTTGGTTGATCGCGAACACCGCGTTACTCGCCGCTGCAATGAAGAACTGGAGAACCAACGGGACCGCGATCCAATCGGGTCGCTCTGCCAACGACGTGCTATTGAGCGAGGAGCCATATGCAACCGTGCTGACAATGAACAGTGGCGTGATCCAAAGTGTGTGCTTCAGCCTAGCTCTTTCTATTGGGAAACTCGGCGGAAGTGAATTCCCGGAAAAGGTGGATAGATCGTGCTGAGCGCGATACTCCACTTCGGCCTGCGCAAAAGAGCGGTCCATCAGAATCCCAATCACAACGCTTCCAAAGATGGTTCCCAGACCTGTGCATCGAGTCAGTAACGTTGCATATGCCTGGGCAGTAGTAGATGCGAGCAAGACGAGAGATGAACATGGTCCGAGTCGAAGACAAAACAGACAATGCTACGTACCATTGGGAACAAACACGAGTCCTAGCTGAAGCTCGTTCAGGAGGAACAATCGCTGAAACAACGCCGTCGTTGAACTCGTCACCATGCTCCAGATAGCGTAGACCACACTTCCGAAAACCAGGTTCAACAAAATTCCCCTCTTTTTCAACAGCAGAAGCGGCTTCACAAACGTCCTCAGCACGATAGGCGGACGCATATAGCGTGCCTCGCTCCCCACGCGGTCCTCCCCCGTTCTCTTCAGCCTGCGGATGAGCGGCTGATGAATCCCCCCAAGACTTCGCGACCCATCGCCCGCTATACTGCGCAGCGTCTCCGGGAGAAACAGCATGAGCGCCAGAACAGTGACACTCGAGAAAATCAGCAAAAATACAAACACCGACCGAAACCCCAGCGCCTTCGTGAGCATCCCGCCTATCACCGGGCCTCCGGCTATACTCACGTTCCGCACCGCCTGGTAGAAACTCATCAACCCGCCTCTTTCCGAGGACGCAGCGATGTCCGTGATGACGCCGTTCCCAAGGCTGACCGTCGACGCCGAGCCCGCGGCTTGCAGCCCGCGGAAGAGCAGCAGCACCGCGAAGCTCGGCGAAAAACTGAGCACACTATTGGCAAGGATGTACACTGCGAATGAGGCCATGTAGACTGGTCGTCTTCCCAGGACGTCTGACAACGCGCCCCACAGTAACGGCGCGACGCCTTGAATCACAAGGTACGAGGTTATCGTCAGATTGACATCGTGGGGACGCACGTGCAGGTCCTGGGTAAGTCAGCGGGTGGGCGCGAGATAGACTGCTGGACGGACCTGCGCGATGGCGTCCAGGGCCGGGAAGTAGATGTTCGAGCTCAGCCCCGAGAACAGTCCTGCCGCGCTGATCAGCGCCCCGACCATCCACTTCTGCCGTGGGGTGAAGACATGGTACGGTTTCTCTACTTGCGGCCCATCGAGTATCTCGCCTTCCGACGACACAGGCGTGTGCAGAACGGACTTGGTCCAGCTATCCTGCTCCTTCGAGTGAAAAGGTAGGGTCAAAATACCCCCGTTGCTGTCGCGCTCCAGATCGAATTGAGCGTTGAAATTGTAGACCAGAGTCCGCTGCCCGAGGGCGAAGACGCCTTCTCCAACACTGTGCCAACCTTCGAGGGTGGTGAAGCGACGGGAGGCGGGCGGTGGGGGAGGGGAGCGCCGGTCGTCCATGATGCCGTGTGAATGAAGCTTCGATTTTGTCAGGAATAGTCAAAGACGATCGAGAGCACAGTGTCTGGATTCACGAGGACCAGAACAGGTTAGGAATGTTTAGACAGCTGGGGGGTGCATCGAGGAAAGAGGTGGAGGCTGGCAGTCATCGTTGGGTGCTCCACTCAGGTGATAGGAGGGAGGCTCGAAGCACTGTGGCCCGGCCCTGATATGTACTGGTGCGAGCACGAGCCCTTCGATCCCCTTGATCATCGCAGGGTGAGCAGACTTGATGATAGGTATTGTGTGTGCTGATTGGCACGGCGGAAGTCGCGACGGTGAAACATCTGATGTCTTACTGACGTTTCCTAGAAACCCTAGACTCACGTTACTGGATTGTAGATGTGTAACAGGCACTGCAGCACTAGAGCTTGTACCTATCTGGGGGTAGGAATGTGGCTCTCATTCGTAGTGGTATTCTTTGTGAGCGCTTCACCTGAGGACTAAGATCTGTGACCGGAGGAAGAAGCACAAACCGACGGTCTTTCTTCTACGAAGCGATTCGGTCCCTTGCACTGCCACCAAGTAATAGAATATCTTCGGAGCGCCTATCAAGCCTCTCCAGCAAAATGTCCCGTACCCTCCAACGTAGGCAGAGGCCAGCATCGCTCCAACTACCTTCAGCATACGGATCCTCAGACAGTGAAGCTGGCACATCAAGCAGACAGACACAGACTAGAGGTCGATCCCCCGGAAGGGCCACGTCTACAGTGACAGACGCCACAACTCGAACCGGCTTACCAACACGCTCGACAACGACACCCGGTACAAGCAGAACCTCAAGCGCTCAAAAGACAGTCTTCATCACAATCACGACCACCAGACGCTTCGAAGACGAAGATGACACGCCATCCCCCACAAAAACCGTCTTCTTGCTCACGGCGCCACACACCGTTCTAATAACAGTCTCAGACACGCCCACACCGACCTTCGTCTTTTCCACCACCACGCCCGCAGCAGGAAGCGCACAAACACAACTCAGCTCGAATCCCAGACCAGGCCCCGCATTGTCGCAAACAGCGAGAATCGGCCTCGCGGTCTTAGGCGCAATCTGTACGTTCTTCTAATAGTGGAGCATCCGGTGTATCCAGAGGCGCTGACATCACTAGCTGGCGCCGCACTGTTGCTCATCATTGGGATCGTTGCGTGGAAGTCGTGGCGGCGGAAAGCCAGCATGTTGCAAGATAAGGTAGGTTGGAGCAGCTTAACTGTCACAAGCGCCGTACTGACACAGACTAAGAACAAGGATGAAGTAGGGAAGCCGCAGAACCCGTTTCTCGATCCGCCGCGGGAGGGATGAGCAGTGCAAGGGGCTGGAAGGGCTTTTCGTGTTGGTGAAGGGGGGGAAAGTATGGGGTGTCGCTTCGTACTTGCCTGCTCAGAGGCGAAATATGGAACTTGGGAGTGAGGAGGCTATGTGGTTCGGAATCTGGGGGGATTTTAGGCAAGTTCCAATTGTTTGGACTGGATGGCACGCATCTTGCAAGTGACTTGGGGAATAAGCATGTAAAGACTCTGAGTAGCCGAACGACGGCCCAGTCGGTTTAGGACGTCATGCTAAGCCTACGAGCCAAAGCTTAATCCGACTTGGCGGCCTTGGATGACAGACAGCGTGTCGGTCTGACGTTCGCTTGGTATACCCGGAACATGCTCTCCAGCATTTTGTGAAACTGAATCCACCTTACTTCTTGGCGTCCAGGATCGGTGAATAGCCCCAGCTGTCCAAGTGGGCGAAAGACTGCCACGAGGCGCTTTCGCACGTCGCTGCGCCCTTGACCGCGCGGCGGATCTGTGTCTACTGGATTGGTCCCTTGTTGCTGTTCCCACGCTCTTTGCTTTGTTTCACAAAATAGACCTTGGAAAGGACCCTTGCGATGGTGACATACACTTGGGTTGTCGCCCCGCGTCGCCCCGCGCAGTGGGGGTTTCGACGCTGACACTGGTGCCGGTTGGTCAGACCTCTGGGGCTTGTTTGGTCCATTGCTCTTCGCGTACTCACGACACAGATGACGAGAAACATGTTTGGCATGCAACTCCGGCATCCATGGGCGTTCTTCCGCGGGCGATTCTTCGGGACCCCTTAAAGATTAGCACCCGCACTGTCGGAGGCTTCGTAACTAAGTTTGAAAGCATTCCGAGCAGATGCTGCACTAGTGTGTACTTTCAACAACGTTCGTTCTAAGATAGTGCCCGTGTTTTCAAGTCGGTCGCTCCCCAGGTCGGAGCTGCCTCGAGCCGCTCGCCTCGCCTCCTACAGAACAGTCCTGCGCGGTGCATCACAGCAGTGCGCTGCAGCCACATCCTCTACTATCTGGCGGCCCCTGTATTTGTGGTAGAGTATAGCGTCATTGCAAAGAGGGACGAGAAAGAGGGATTCTCCTCGCTCAGTGCTGTGCGCGTCGCTCATTTGCATTTCATCTATCGATCGCTGTGAGGCACCAAAGTCGAGAAGCGTACCTTGAAATCCGTACTTCAAAAGCTGAACTAGATTGTTCTTTCTACATAATGGTGGATATACACACACTCAATAACGCCCACACCCACGCCCACTGACTTCCTTTGCCTGAGATTACATCAGGTCCCGAGGCTGCCGACTTTAAAGACGGCGCCTGAACAACATCCTTATCAGCACTGGGCTTCCATTTGGCCTCATCGGCGACCAAGATCACATACTCTCCGTCCAGTCGTTGCAAGCTCGATACCTCCACCTGACACTCAGGCCGACAGCTGACTCCACGCTGGCTTCGCCGCAGAGGTTCAAACGATGCTGTACGTGAGGCGTTGAGATCACGTCTAGCGACAACGAGCTTGAGAGAGCTCATAGGTGAGGTACTGTTGCGAGCTGAAAGAAGAGCGGTATTGACTGTCGTCGTGGAGAGCGCTTTCGTCAGCTTATTGAAACCAGGAAGTAATCGAGAAAAGTGTACGCTGGGAAGTGGCTAATTACCTGGGAAGCGCAAAGAAGCGTTTTTAAACTGCTGGTCTGGCAGGCTGCTGTTTATGGCCCATGCAAATGAATCTAGTCAGACTTGTTAGCTTCCAACACGGGTGCATGCGCGCAGCGGTAGAACCCACATAGCGATTGCGATCCTGAAGGAAGTGCTTTTGATTCGATTCCGAACCGCAAATTGGCATTAATCCGCATCTCTTTCTCTGTCTCCACACTAAGCCGGAGTCCATCCACAAACTCAGCCTGTTGAACATCTGTTCCTCCGGTCAAGTTTACAGTGCGCGTAGCGCCAAAGCCGTACTGTACGAAGATGTTCCCCGTATCGACTGTCTGACGGCCAAGGAGGATATATTCGCCGTCCAGGGACGTCAGCTTGATGATACGGGTTTTGTTCTCGGTCCTGATCAAACATTCGCGATTAGCACGCGTCAAGGAAGCCCTCACAAGGACTCAAATCTTACATGTGGACGTTTCGCTTACTCTCATCCACCATCCAACTCCTGCCGTCGTTGGACAGGGTGCCGACGTATGTGTTGGCCACATTACAGTCTCTTCGCTGCACTTCCTCAGGCACGTATGGCAGTTCGATCTTAGCAATCAAATCATGTGCACTGTCGTTGACCTTGATGATCCAAGAGTATTCGGACAGAGCGATAAAGGGCTCACCCGTACTACTACTGACGAACTTCCCTGGCAATGGGGAGGCGTTCTTCTGCACTACGAGGGAGCGATTGCGCGGTGAGAAGAGGTCGAGGGCTAGACCATCTTTGAAGTCTTGATCGGTGCGTTCCATCTACGTTCTGGTTAGACGCTCTAGCTACAAAGTGAAGGATAGTGATTCACGCAATTGCTACTTACCTGCCCTAAAATAGGCACCGTTTGCCCAAAATCTGCGAGATTATCTTCTCTTCTTGCTAGTGTCGGTGTGTTCACCGATTCAGCTGCAACACCCAGGCTGTTTGGGAGTGTGACAAGGTACATGAAGAGAGAGCATTGGATTACTGAAAGAAAGCCGAGTACACCGCTTGGAGTCATCTTGTTGTAGGCTTGAGAGAAGTGATAACCGGTTCGTGCCCGCCATACATGTAATATCTTTGGTGCTTTTATGCGGACCATGAACTTCTTGCTTTCCCCCTACCCGTGACAGGTATGTTTCATTCGTGAGTCGAAAAGCGATAGATCGGATGACAAAAGAGCCATGAGAAACTTTGCTCGGTAACCTTACGCCCCTTTGGTTTTCCCTCCAATCTGACACATTCCAAACAGTACATCATGAAGTGAGGGGTACGTGCTGCAGATTAATTGCCTCGGTTATCATGACCCTACTGCTTTCTGGGCTAGTCTCCCCTTATTTGCATCTTCAATAGAAGCCAGTGTAGCAGCTTACTAGAGGCAGCGTCCTAGATTCAACATCCATGCCAAGTTTGTTGTGCTGTTTAAGATCTGGGACTGGGCAACATGTTGCTAGAATTTTGTTTTGTTCTACATCCAATCTTGGTTGCAGCAAGCGGAAAGCAATGTAATCGCTTGGAAAAGATATGGCGGTGACAGGTATCTACCATAAGAATCAGAAAAACTCAGCTTTGAGGTACCGTAAATTCGCTACGCCGGCATCGTGGAACAAAACGCCAACCTGTTGTTGCGAGGAGAAGTGAGTCATAAAGTGCAGTCCCAGTATCACAAGCCACTATTGGGGTGTGACCTTTCTCGAAACCACTAGATCCATTAGATCGGGTTTCGGGTGAGGAAGCCTTCGGCTTGCACTAACGACATTGCCCTGCAACTCACCATCTCGATAGCCAATCATAGCCTTAGGGTGACATCGGCATTGTGAGGATTCCAATGCTCCGGGGATTCTGGCCCTACCTGCTAGGCTTGTGTTCTCATAGCACTTTATTCGAAATGTTGTTGGCGCCACGTAGATCCGCCCGGGTTTGAGGTGGTGCTTTGTTGACCTTTAAGTCATGGGCTTGGAGCTGTCTTGACCAAGTCTACCTATGGTAATATCGACATTGACGTCCGTCTAAGGTCGCAGCTGCAATACATTGTCCAAGAGTCTACCTAGGTACGCGGTAGCTCTACCACCAGCCTCTGCCGCAAGCACTTCGTCTGATCGCTTTCACATGCGTGCGATAGATCGAGTCTACTACATACTCACACAAAAGGTGGGATATGATATTTTTCCAATGCGGAACTCTCCCCAGGGATTTCGAGATGGCCGCTCCTTTAAACGGTTTCTGGTCCAGCTACGTTTCCGGCGATCTGAGTAGCCCCACAGAGCTGAGCAGCACTGAATACAACATGCAAAAGCGAGGTGACCACCTTAAAAGGAAGAGTCCAGCGGTGCCACAGAGAGCCAAAGAGCCACATGACGGTTATAATCTCGAGAATTGTTCCAGTGAAAGTGCTGATGCAGCTAAAACAGAACACCTTGCTAAGAAACTTGTGGTCAGTCAGATGGCGACGTGTGGCCAGAATTCTACAACGATGTCGAACGCACCTACTAAGTGGTATCAATTACTCAAAGAGGGAGAGGAGGTAGAGGTGATTGGGATTGATGAGCTTGAGAAAAAGATACATACCCCAGACAAAGCAAAGGATGAACTCGATAGTGGCGTCTCGCTCATGCTCCCAGTTGAGACTGATACCAACTGCACCTTGAGCTCAAACAACGGCTCCAATATGATGAAGAACGGCGATTGGAGAAAGCTTCGCCCCCCAAAAAAGCTCAAAAAGGTACATGGCGATAAAAAGTTGGTTTATGACAAGGAGTACTGCAATTCTGTTAGGCTTTGACACAATTGTTCTAGCACTCTTGGAAGGGAACCATACCATCACCACAAGTCAGAACCTTTGACCCCGGAGACAAATTATGCACCGTAGCTGTCCCAAAAGTTATGTCGAGAAACGGATAGGCACCAACGGCCGCCATAAGAATTTTAGCAAAATCAGCGACGTGGTGATTGATAAAACCTCGTCGATTGACCTTACTAAGGTTCGTATTTATCGCGTTGTAACATCTTTGCATCAAAAACGACTCAAAGACGTAGTAACGTACAAGAAACACGATGACCAGGATGACTGTCAGGATAAGCGCAGAGAAAGGTGCCAGTCGAGAGACTGCCTTGTTGACCAACATGGCCACGTGGCTGGTCATCATCCGGATAGGTATTCGTCGTAGCGACCATGGTGCTCAGATGATTAATCGTTCCATTTTCCAACAACCTACTGCTTCCGTGCTCGTTCCCGTTATCAATAATCTCCATTCCAAATCACCAAGTGACTTCCCCCAATCGTCGGTGGGGCGATCGTACTCAGTTCATCGAGATCCAAACGAACCCAAAGATCTGCCACGCTTTCAACCTTCATTTGCATCCAGCCAAAGTACTGTTGCCCACCCATTCGCTTGTTCCGCGGAATATGGTCCTCTGCACGGTAGTCGGCATCCACACACTTGACAACAGAAGCGGCGGGGTCTGACAAGACTTCATCATCGGCGAAAAGAAAGATTTGATGTAAATTGTAGTCCATGTTCATTGGTTGGCCCCCCTCGCCACTAATGTATAGCTGGCGAAGTTGATCCATGTCAAGACCAGCCAGAGCAGGGTCTGAGCGTGCATCAAGACGAAAAAGTGACCATAACTGCTGGAAGCCAGGATCCATTTCAGTGGATTCGGTTGCGCCTTGAGCCCCCTTATATGCACTGGTCTGAATCGTTTGGAGGAGTCGCTGCCATTGTTGGTCAGATGAAGGCCCGTAGCCTGTACGGTAGATAGTAAAGCCCCAGTTCTTGTGGCGAACAGTTTCATCTTCTGACACGAGGCGAAGATCGTCCACCCATCTCTCGACGGTAGTAGTCATCAGGAATGCGTAGGAATCCGGTCTAATCCCTAGTGTAATATCGAGGTCCGGAGGTAGCCAATATCGTAAGAGGCAGTTGGTCTGAACCTAGCGGCTCAAAGCCTAGTTCGGTTCGGTGGACTTATAATCTTATCAGGGACTGGAAATATTCGATGCAACCGAGGAGCAGCCAATCGACAAAGCGTAGTGTTCAGTCCAAGGATCTACCAGGGATTCTGAGGATGGGTAGAAATAGGACGAAGCGAGTCTGTGTGCGCGCATGGACAACGCTACCTCAGCCCGTCGCCGTAGTAACCTTCCCTGTTGGAAATAGTGCACAATGAGTCCAAATTTCGCATTGAGGCACAGTGAATCCTGTGCCCAGAAAACAAATGTCTTGGCATATTTGGTACGCGAACAGGAAATCAGTGGTTCGCTTTGACCCACTAAGTTCCTATTTACGTTCCAAATATGGCGATTGGTCTGTTTGTTGACAACCCTGCATATGCCTGATGGAAGCTTCGCTAGGATGGGTGTCTTGTGCTGTTCAATTACAATGATGCTAATGCTTGCAGAAGAATTCGTTACGGATGAGTCCCAAAAAAGGGCTGCAGGATTCTATTACTCTCTGAAATCAACTGTAGACTTTGTAGCGAGCCTTACTGTATTGAAAGTGTATATAATCTATTGAGAATTATAGCTAGTTTAGTAGTAATTTATCTATTCTTATCTATAATACACTCTTACTCTATATCTTCTACTACTATATAACACTTTAGTCTCTTTAGAGTTTAACATCTCTACTTATTAATTCTTTAGACAGAAATTAGAGATCTAGTTAGGTAGTACTTATTACTATACTACTCTCTCTATATAGAATTATAATAGTTTTCTCTAGTAAACACTTAATAGATCTATACTATTTAGTATTACTAGAGCTATAGTAGGCTAGTAATTCTTATATCTATAGTCTCTAGACTTCTTTCTAGCAACAGTGTTCTCTATATTTACTCTGCAGCGGGATATTACTTTTAAATTCTTAGTATTAAGACTCTTTGTTATATCTGTAGTTATAGGTCTATTAATAATTCTTTAGCCTAGTATAGTCTATGTAAACAGTATCATGCCTATGTAAAAGCTTCTGTCTTAATTGTACTCACTATAGATTCATTAGCAGGTTTCAGTGTTCCTGTCTTAGCTTCAAATGTCATGATGCTGAGAAGATTTCATCTTTGTTATCTTGGATCTGTCTGCACACTCCTTACACTATATCAATTCTATCTCCGTGCCCTTGGTAACTTTGCATCTGCGACAGCAATACACTAGAGACAATCGCTTGTTTTGGCCCCTACATACCCTCTCCGTCTATGGAACGGTATATCGCAAGCAGCTGCGGATGCTCCACCACTGGCCTCTCTTGTGCATACAATGGATCATGCTCCAGCTGATGAATGAACTCCTTTTCCGCCACCTTTCGTTCCTCAGACCCATACTTGCCCCACCATTGCAAGAACGGGCGCTCTAACTCATGAGCGATTTCTGCCGTTCGGTCTAACCTCTTGTTATTCTCAGCAAAGACCAACTCAATGTGTTCTGGGAGCTTGGCGGTTAGGTCATGCTTGGTCTCGATCACGTGTGAGGTATATTCCTCAGGCTGCTCAAAGAAGGCATCGCAGTCTGTAACAGGGCAGCTAAACGGCTTTGGTGATCCATAGAAATGAAATCTTTCCATGGCTGCGATTCGATGCACCCTGATTGCCTTCCTCCGATAGGCGACATCGCAAGCCCTGGCGTAGCAATCTTCGTGTATCCCGACAGGGCCACGCCAGACTTTGTAGGGCGGAATTATATCTGGTTTGGGGTGATCTGTACACAGCTTCCATTCTTGTGTTGCGCTTGTGTTCGTAACTCCCTCATTGTTGACCAGTCGCCACAGCTTTCTCTTCATTCTCCGTCTCAAGGATCCATCGCCTTGAAGAAGATAAACAAAGACATTGATGCTGGAAGGGCACATCTGACCAACTTTCCTGTAGATATCGGGTGGTATTTGAATATCGTCTGGGGTCTCTGATCGATCTTTGTCGTCGCTCAAGATGATACTCTTCAGCTTGGGCAGTCGGTATCTCACTGTCCGCCAAAAGTCTTGAATAAGCTCATCCATTCCTCCAAAGGCTGTAGCCACAGCCTCTTCTTCTGTACCTCCCCATTCTCCTGAGGCTTCCTTATTCATCCAAGTTCTCTCATGCATCCAACCAAAGTCCACATTGAGCTGCTCAATACATGCCAAGAAATCCAGATCGTACTTCGTGTGAGCGGGATAGCCACCTCTCAGCAGCAAATGTGCATCTACATGATACCAAGCCTCTGAATCCGAGAAGAAAAGCTTTTTTGCTTCAGTGCGCGTGTGGTGCGACGTGTGCATGAGTTGAAATATTGTAGCCGAATCACAAAGCCGAAAAATCCTTAGCTGTAGCTCTGCAGGCAGCCTTGCGAACTGTTGAAAGGACGCTTCTGATAACGTCGGTTTCAATTGGTGAATATGACGTGAAAACGGAACTGACAATTCGCCCTGGGTGGCGCTGTGGAGGCTGAAGTCGAGAGGCCTCTGCCAATTGCCTTCGGCAATCGCACGCAAAAGCATTGTCCTACTTTTCTTGTCGGTCGATACGTGAGAAATGCGAGTGAGAGGAGGTTTCTCTATAACGAAGCAGATGTCGGTTTGTCCGGGGTCGTTTGGCAGTTGACTAGTGGGGAACTGATGGGCGCGTCTGCGAGGACGCGGATCCTGTACGGTCACCGAGGGGACGTGCACCTGCGCGCCAGCAACTATGTAAGGAAAGTGCAGAATGGGGTACCATTGAGCGAGCGGTGAAATTGCTAAAAGATGGTCTTGAAAAATCATTTTCGTAGGTATTGGCTGGATAATATCGTTGAAATATTTGTCTGAAGTAGCTTTCAAGGCTTCATCGAAACGGAGCCCCCCAAATGCTAGAGGTAGCTTTTCGAAGGGCTCCGTCTAGCATTTCAGTGGATTATTTTAGGTAACGCCTCTTCAAGTTGATGTGTGTCACTATTAAATCGTACTATAAGGCCGAAATTATGTGCTTGCTCCACCGTCTCTGGACGGTCTTCAGGGCGGTTCATACTGCAGAATCGTGGGGCGACGTTGCTTGAATGTCTCATCGCTCACTTACAGTCTACTAATATATGCTCAATGTTCTCTCCTTCGACTGAGATATGCTGTAGACTGAAATCCAGTCGTCGAACCAAGACGTGTTGCTACTGGAGATAGTATCATCAGCAATGTCAACAGTCAACAGGCACGTTGGGCTTACTTGCTGGTGCAATGCGTTCGATATCCGGACGTGAGCGGCCGTTGTTACGATACGATAGGTAGCCTTGCGTTGAAACGAATATTCCAGACCAGTAATCTCTGATGTGCTAACCGTCCTTGGGATATCTACCGAGGATACTGCTTGCTATTAAGCAGCATTAGCAGACGATGAGCAGCCAGATAAACAACCTTTCGAACGCGAGGGTCAAGGTAAGGTGTTTGTTCTATACGAAGCAGCCTTGAGGCACTGACTTGATGAATTGTAAGGTGGGTACGAAAATTGCTGATACGCTTCGCTTTTGCTACGACCTACACCTTTCCTTAAAGACAGTTGTTTACAACGACTCATCTCTTAATCATCCTTATGCTGCATACTCAACAACCCCGCAGTCCTCACAAATCCTGCTGTGCTCCAGAAGCCCCCGCTGAAATCCAAATCATACCAGTAGTTCACAGCGCAGCACAGTCCTTCCTCGTCGCAGCTTTGGCTAACTTTGTGGTACCAGAGTGCAGGCAGGTACAACATGTCTCCCGCATCAAGCGTGACACGCATCGGTTGCGCGTACTGAGAGTACGGCGTTGTGTTTATAAGAGGTGTGTCTGGATCCCAGGTCGCAAAGGGCACATAGGCTGCTGGCTCGTCGATCTGGATCACCATGTCTCCGACTACCGCCTTCGCGTCATCTTCATCGCTCTGCTTCGGCGTATATGTACCCGCTAGGACCTCCTTTTCGTTCACACACGGCGCATTCACGGGCGGGAGGAGGACGAAGTGCTTCTGCCCTAAGATTTGCACGTAAATATTTTCGTAGTTGTCCTTGTGCAGCGCGGTTACGGACGCGGAACTGCCGAGCCAGAAGTTCACTGCATCTGGCGACTGCTCCAGGGCGACGCGCGCGAAGGGAATGCTTGGTGGCACATCGCTGAATAGAGATGTGTATTCAGCGCGCAGATTGTCGTTTTGAGTTTGCGCGTAGCGCGTTGGGCGAACAGATGTGTCCTCTTTGTTAAGCTCTTGAGCTTGGATCTTCTCAAGCACGGAGCCAAAGTCTTCGTCGCGCTCGTACGGCTTGACAAATACACTGCCGCCAGATGAAAGATCGACGACGGAATCTGCGTTGCCGTGCGGTGTCAGAGACACATTGACGGTTTGGCCTTCCATTACAGACTTGAGGTAGCTGGCGTTCCATCGCTTGCGAGCCGTCCAGTCCTGAGCGCCATTTTTGATGACAAAAGGTCGGTTGCGGGCAACATAGCGCATGAATTCAAGGGGAGATGGTTCTTCTTTTAGGATGTCGATTGTGGTGGGGTTCAAGTCGTGATAGGTCGTGATGAGATCTTGAAGAAGTCAGATCGAGGAACTAGAGTTCGCAAGTCGACTTCTCTAAGCATAAAAGTAAACCAACTCGAGCAAAAGAAGAGAAAAGGAAGCACCTCTTACAGCATCATTCAACGTGCCGCCCGCATCGAGTCCTGTGGGTGCAGATCTTAACATACATTAGCCCATTCTCGCGAGCGCTTGAGTAGCTCTTTAGTCACCTTGTAGCAGTCTGATCCGGGCTCTTGAGTCCAACTAGTTCGTCTTGGACGCGCATGGTGTATCTGTGAGGTTATTGTCCTGGTGCAGAAGTCGCACTGCGAATTGTGTAGGCCGGAGTTAAGATCTCTAGCGTCGGACTCAGTCATGAACTTCTGAAGCTCGCAACACCGTCGTCACTCCGCGTACTCTTGAGCTTGGTCGATAGCTGCGCACCACCACATCGCTACGCTTGTCACCAGCACAAACATGCGTACAAGGTAACAGCACGACACACGACAGTCTCCGACATGTCGTTCTCTTCGCGTCTGGGCCCAAAAACGCGCGACCTATGGTGTACGTCTGGCGTGCTGCCTGACTCGAGCCCCTCGGCGCAATCACTGACGAAGTGCTCTAGGGGCAACAAAAACCTTTGCCAAAGGTGCCTTCATATTCCATATCGTCACCACACACCTCTTCAGCATCGGCCACACGAGCGGCGTTAGCATGGTCCCTACAATCCCTCATTCGTACAACAAGCGCCCTTGGATCCTCTACTCCTGTTTGCACCGTCGCGGTCGCAACATCAAGGTCGGCGACGTGATAACGTATACGCACCCGCTCTTCCCTCATCAGAAGGGATGTAAGCGCGTCATCGGCATGCCGGGCGATTTCGTCAGCGTCCTGAGTGCTGCGCGTGAGGATGGGGATCTGGAGAAAGAAGACGATGAGGGCGATTGGGCGAATGTGAAGGACAGGATGGTTCAGGTGCCGGAAGGGCATTGTTGGATTGCGGGGGATAACTTAGAGTGGTCGAGGGATTCGAGGTTGTTTGGGCCGTTACCGTTGGGATTGGTCAAGGCGAAGGTTTTGGCGGTTATCAGTCCGTGGGAAAACGCGAAGTGGGTAGGACACGAACAAGACGTTGTTGAATATCAAGGCAAAGCCAAGGATTGGGTCAATGGGACATGAGGCGCTTTCACTTTGGTCATTGTATATCTTTCACAGATTTGGAGATACCCCAGCAATCGCATGTTCATAACTACATGCAACTTCCGCAAGAGTCTTCACGCCAGGCTTACCAAGTAACGTGTACACCTAGATGCGCGGTTGAACTAGATTCGGAGTAAGCAATCAGATAGGCAGTACTATTGGGTATCGAGTTAGTATGCACGCTCTAGCCGATGTAAGAGATCAGAAAGCAATGTAAGGCTGCACCTTCAGCAAACAATCGCTTCAATCATCCCCACTGGAACCTTTCCTCGTCGACCATTGTGCCCTCTTCCCAGCATTTCTCCACCCATGCCACGCCCACCACTCTCACCATGTCCGTAACCTTCGTACCACTACCCTTTCCGCCATGTGGGACGACGATGTGCGTGATTCCCTGTGCATTTTCCGTCTCAGCCACCGATCCGCCTCCAAATCGGATGTAATTCGCTGCCATGTTCGTCTTGAGACTCCAGGCAGCATCTTCGTTGACTTGGAAGGCGACCTTAACGTTGACAAACATGTAGCTTTTCAGTTTGTTCACTTCTTCCCCGTGACCTTGAAGCTGATTGAGAAAGCCTTGCTTATCGAAGTTCTTCTTCACTTTTGGCTTCTGCATGTCCCCAAGCAACCTTCTCATTTCATCAATGTCTCCGATGTCCCTCGCGTACGCGTCCCCATTGTCGTCGACGTTACCCTCTGTAACATCTAGTTCATTATCTAGGAGGAAGAACATGTGGCGGTTTGGTTCAAATGGCAGTAAGTACGGCAAAGCGCCGACATCAGCTTCATTCTGAACTATACAGTCAGACAGCCAGATGGGTTTGACAATATTATTTGTGTTTCGCTTCTCGAGAGATGCCACT
Source organism: Phoma sp. RAV-16-625 (assembly GCA_004335185.1). Classification (NCBI taxonomy): domain Eukaryota; kingdom Fungi; phylum Ascomycota; class Dothideomycetes; order Pleosporales; family Didymellaceae; genus Phoma; species Phoma sp. RAV-16-625. The sequence goes on from SAUA01000118.1 coordinate 88,519, forward strand.
TTGATGAGCCGCTTGTCCGCGATGATGACAAGACTTCTGTCGGCCAAATCACGCTGCACGATCTTCCCGCCGTTGGCTTTGACGAGTGCTTCGAGGTCGGCCTTACTTCTCTTGATAGGGTAGAGTTGGTCGGTCATGATGTAGAAGGTCAAACCTTCAAATAACTTCGACTCTGGTCCTGCATAGGGAGTCGTAAGAGCTTCGTTACCTGCAATCACGAGTGGCTTCTTCGTGATTCTGGCTTTCTTGCGACGAGACTGCTCGATTTTGAACTCTTGCTGTTTCTCTTCGAGGGTTTGTTCAACATCTACCTGTAACTCGACCCATTCGTGGACGCTCAGGGCTTGGTCCCACCGCTTGTCAACGCGGAGGCGCTTGAAGCGCGGAAATCGAAGCGTACGGCCCATGCGGAACTTGTCGCTGCCTTCTACGCTGGCCGCTTTACATTCAAGGACTACAGAGTCGCTGGGGAGAATCCATTGATCGGGACGTTCGTATTGGCGATTCTCTGTGTGACCACCAAGCTCGATGGTTGGAGGTGGACGCTTGGAATCCCAATCTTTCCATTTGCCTTCCGTGCGGCCTCGTATCGCGGCGTAATCTTCGCGACTGAACCCTCCTCCAACTTTGAAGAAAGAAAAGCATTTCTCATAGTCTGGGTCGCTAGGTTTGGCATGTTGTTTGACGCGTAATCCGCAAAGAAAGCTAGAGTGAGCGCCGCCTCGATGACCTGAACCATAGTAGCCACCAACCACAACACAGTCAAGCGATTCGCCGAATTCAGACATATACTCCGGCTTGACCTTCATCCAGTCATTATTACGTTCGTTGAGGCGATACATGGAGCGAGGATTTTTCAGCACTAGACCTTCCGAAGACTCAGCCACAACCTTTCGCAGTGCTGGTTCGACTTCAGTATGCGAGCGTGCGTCGATATAGGGATGGATCTCCAGGCGTCGATGAACGTTCTTAACCGCACCTTCGAGTGCTCGACGACGATCGCGTAACATGTATGGTGTTAAGAGCTTGTCATTCAGATAGACGCAATCGAACACGCGGAAGAGAGGGCGCTGGCCAGTGCTCTTATTAGTCTTGTTTTCCTTCTCTGATATTGCCGCAGTCTTGAGTGTGCCAAATCCGACAATGTGGTCCGTCTCCATGTCCCAAGTGATCATCTCGCCGTCAAGGATGATGTTGCGAATGTTGTTGCCGAACGCATCTGCAATGAAGCGTGTCAGAGCGCCTGCTTCCTCACCTTCAAGGTGCTTGCCATAGAGGTACGCATAGTCTTTGGCCTTGCGCGACCAGAAACCAAATAATCTTCCTCCCGGCGCGTCGGGATCTTCCATCATATGAAGCTGCATACGTTCTCCGTCGAGCTTCTCTTCAATCCAGAAATTGTCGTCGTCAGGATTTTGTTGAAATCGAGATACGATCTTCTCGAATGAGCCGACCTTATCTTGGAATTGCGCTAGTTGCGGCTGGAAGCATTGCATAACACTGAGGCCTGTATCGTCACCTTCAAGTCGAAGCAGTGGGTCGTAGAGTTCCCAGCATACACGTCTGAGGTTTGAGGATATGTTGAACAGCTGTTCGGCATCGGGGTGCCACATGTCGAGAAACGTCTTCTCGGTAGCTCCAATCTTCATCTGACGCAGGATCATGCGAATCAGCCAAGTCATTTCTTCAGCATTCATCCTCCTGTAGAATCTGTTAAAGATTTTGACTTGTTCATCTTCTGAGCCGACCTGCGACAGCTTGTCTAAGGCGCTGTTGACTTCAGCGATACTCATGTCACTGTACTGAGTACGCATCTGGCGTGTAGAAAGGACTTCATAGCAGCGACCAGCGAAGTCACCAGCTGTCGAAGAGGTTACTTTGTACAACTGGCCAGGCAGCTTCCAGTTGAGCATCTGCTTCGCGTCGTCTGAGTCTTTACTAATCTTAGTAAGTTTGATCAAGACCTTAGCAATGGCCTTCTCCTTCAGCCCGTACATGGCTCGGTCTCGATCTTTTTCAGGGATGATGAGTCGCATGGCTGGGTAGAAGTCATTGCCAACATTCTTTCGCCAATCTTTGATGAAACGTTCGATGATGTTCCTCTTGGCTTCGTGCGGAGAGAGGTTCGAGTGACCTGACGGACCAGCTTTTCGGCGTGGCCCTACAGGGTGTCTCCTCTTCTGAGTGTCCATGAGTGGATCGAACAGCTCGGTAAACAGCGTGTGGAATGGCGGTGTCTTGTGCTCATTCAAGGGCCGAGTCGGATACTTTTCGTCCAACTCCTCGTCGTGGCCGTACATGAGCGTATTCTCACGCACCGCCTCGGCATCAGGCATGTTGGTGTCGTCGCCCATGGTGGATGCATCGAGGTTAAGACGTCGAAGCGGGTTGTTTATGATGTTGTCAGTCGAGTAGGCAACGGCGCAGGCAGGCGCGACCAAAAACGCGCTATCACATGTACGCTTTCACTACTTGGGGCCTAGCGCGGCTTCTATTCCAGGCTGTGGGGCTTTGCGAACGGGCATGCTGTTGTAATTGCATACGGTTCCACTTGTACTCGTCTCTCCTTCAGTCGTTCGCTCAGCCTTGATCCCTGGGTTTCCAGCTCTTTAGGAACACTTCTAGAGTACACAGAAACCCCGACTTCCACGTCGCCACGTACACATCACCACTTCCAGTTCGATGGGCGCCAGATGAGCAGCTCCGTACGCAGCCGCAGCGTCGTCCCGCAGTCGACCGGCGATACGCAGCACAATGTCCGCGATGCAGCTCTGATTGGAGCCACCTCAGCCTTCGCCAGACCACCCGCCAAACCTCAGCACCTCACCAACACATACACTGGAGGCAGCAATGGCGCTCTCCTTGCTGCCACCAAAGTAGGCACAGGGCGGCCAAGCACTTCCGCCGGCGCTTCCGTGCCGTTGCAGAGAGATTACACTGGCGGTAGCTCACGGAGCGCAGGCAGGCCGCATCCCTCTCCCAAGCACGTCAGCAGCTCGAGCTCGCTGAGCGTACCTGACAGCCACATCGACCGCGCACCATCGCCATCATACACTGCCGCCAAATTGGCAGCTGCGCGCCTCAGCCCTCTGCGGCCAGCTGCCCAGACCAAAGCTGCAAATACGATGAGCGGCAGGTCTGTGAACGAACGCGACGTACTGCCGCCCTCTGGGAGCGTAGGCAATGTGCTTGCAAGGCTGGAGCAGCAAAAATCTGGCCGACAGACGATCAATCAGCAGCCGCGCAAGAGGAGAAGCAGCATTGAATCACACCCAGTCGCAAGTGTGGCTGCTCAAGACAAACCAACCGATGCTACGCCTATCCCACCGACCAATTCTCTCGTCAAGATGTTCGAGCAGAACCGACCTGTGACACCTACACAATCTCCCTCCGCACCCTCGGTTGTAGTCAAGAACTCTCCGCCTCCTGTCAAGTCACCTAAGCCTCGGCGCAACTTTACACTGCCTCCTGAACCTAAAGATGAAGCGCCTCTTGTGAGGAAGAGGACTCACACACCGCCTCCTGTGCCCAAGTCCAAGCCTGCAATCGAACTACCACGATCGCAGCTCACCGACGGAATCAGCGACCCCTCTTGGACGCACAACGCTCCTCCGTTGAAGTCCCCACCCATCAAGCAGAAGCCGGTACAATTGGCTGCTCTTAATACACGGGCTACAACAGGGCCAGCGACGTCTGGTCAAGGACGGCCAAAGTCGGAGGACTCAAAGCGGTCAGCAAGCTTCCACAGGCGTCTCTCAACGTCGTTGGAGAGTAATGCACCGTCTTCACCTGCGTCTTTCAAGTCAGCAAAAGAAGAGCTGGAGGAAGAAGAAAAGGCCAAGCCTGCTTTACCTCCTCCACGACGTTCGAACACTCGAAAGAACGAGTCTTTCCCCACTGACGCCAAGTTATTAAAGCCTTCGGTCCCGGCTCCGCGACGACAAGGCAGGGGCGTTTCTCCATTGCAGGCGCCCGAGCGATTATCTCCACCGAACCGACCATCCTCGGCTGCTGGATCAGTGTATCACAACCCGTACCAGCGCGAATCCGTCAAAGCCATCACAAAGCACATGACGGGTGAATCTCTTTCCAGTGCCATTATGGGAGCAGCCCTTGCTTCTTCTCGGCAGACTACGCCAAACCCGCCGCAGCCGATAACGATCGAGCCACTCTTCCCACTTCGCAAACAGCATCACCATCACATGCCGTTTCATCGCTCGCCATCTCCGCAAAAAGCATCGCCGCCGAAGGCAACTGGCAAATTGCGCACTACTATGCGAAAGGATCCTTCGCCGCCCTCTTCATCTGATGATGAAGTCGATTTCAAAGGCAAGGGCAATCGCATTATGGGCATGAAGGTACGCAAGCATCCTAACAAGCATCACGAGGGGCAGCGTAAACGTTGGCGAGACCAAATCACGGAGCGGGAGAGGAAACGGTACGAGGGTGTCTGGGCTGCGAACAAAGGCATACTCTTACCTGCATCGAACGTCAGCTACCCGCCTGACAATGATCCATCCATGGATGTGTTAAACTTGGTGGTGAGAGAGATATGGACGAGGAGCCGGCTGCCAACACACGTCCTGGAGGAAGTGTGGGCCCTCGTGGATAGCCGAGAGGTTGGAAGACTCACGCGCGTCGAGTTCGTCGTAGGTCTTTGGCTAGTGGATCAGCGTCTGAAGGGGAGAAAGCTGCCCATACGAGTCAGTGACAGCGTGTGGACTAGTGCACGTGGCCTTGGGATCAAGGTCAAGGTTCGCGGCTGATCAGTGACTATGCATGCATTGCCTGGTGTTTTGTTTTCCGAGATACCCATGTCCAATTCAACTGTCTTTTCTTGTGTTGACTATCTTTACACTCCTAGGCTCAATGAAGGATGTCTCAACTGTAACTGATAGAACTAAGTTAATCGAAACGCTATAAACCTGAACGCCCTTTCCTCTCATAGTTTGCTTTGTTAAGCACAAATGTCAGAAATGCCATTGATCCAGTGTCTCAAGCTTGCTTGGCAACATTCATTTCGACCCATTACTTCAATCCCACAAAATACTGCCCTTGGATTCCGGCGCCCAGTACCCTCGTTTCAGCCATTCGCAGCTCTTCTCAATCTGTAGCGTCCCCCGCTACTCCTCCATCCAATCGACATGCTTTGAAAGACTTATTTGTAGCCCAGGCACGAGGCCGTGAGCTCAGGAACTTTACATAAGATGAGCGGTTGCATGTGGCCGATATTCTGACTCGTACTAGGTTAAGGTTGAAGCTCAGGTTTTAGGTGGACGGCTGCTGACATGCTATGCTCACTGTTTTCAATTCGAATGCTGGAGCAGCCCTCCACCTCACAGCACTGCGCCGTATCAAATGCATACAGACGACTGGAAATACGGACTGTAAAGCGTACGATGACTCGCAAGAAGGGACTGAAGTGCATAAGCATATTTGTGAATCCTGGTCTACATCGACTCATCAGAAACCCTCAACGCCCTAAAATGCAAAGCAACTCTCGCTCTTTCTCGCCTTACAAAAATGCCTAATCCCAGCTCTTCTTCTCTATCTGCGGTGTACCCAGCATTCCCATCCCATCACTTCTCTTCCCCCTCTTACCCCAGAACTCAAGCCCGAGATCATACATTTGCCACGCCCACCCACCGGCAACCATAACGCCACTGATAACATTCACCAGCCTGACTACCAGCGGCCAGAACCCACCCCACTCCTCGACAACGCTCAGCGTAATCGGCTCAATGTCGAACTTGACGAATACGCCCGGCACGCTCTGCTCGGGGACCTTGTGGGACTGCGAGGTGACGGCGTATTGGTTCGTCTTGATGGCGTGCGTGCTGAACAGACCGGCGCTGCTGGCGGAGTCGGCAGAGTCAAGGGCTTTGAGGGCCTTGAGCGAGTCGGTGTAGATGGTGGGGACGATGGAGAGGTAGTATTGGAACTTGTAGAAGTGGTCGTCTTGAGTCGGGGTGAGGGCGATGGTGTTGTCGAGAGGGTTATTCATGGATGGGAAGTAGGGTCCAAAGGACATTTCGCGGATGATGTGCGAGAAGTTGAAGGCTGCGGGAGGTCAGTTTCGCACTTCTGGATTGAGTTGTTAGGTTGGAGGCTTACACTTGTGATCCAGGTGTTCTCCAAACTCCATATACCCATGTCCTCTGGCAGTGATGTGGAAGTCGCCCTGCACTTTGTTGCCATCCAGACTCCCAAAGATCCTACAGCTATCTGTCGCGCCCCTGATCCTCGGTGTCTTCGCAAACTTCTTCTTCAACTTCTGGCCCAGATGCTCATGCACATCCTGCTCATCCTTCCAGTCCTCGCCAATTCCCTGGTTCAACTCATGCACGCCCCTCTCAGCATTTTTGCCCGTCCACTGGGCCCAGCTCGTGGGATCCTTGCGCAGGAGGTCGCCGGCAAGAGTGCGATCCCCAGCTGCGTCCTGCATGTTGACATGCAGGTCGGCGCAGCGCATGGCAATGATGACATCGAGGTTGATTTGCATGTCGTGTGAGACACCCTTCTCAACGGAGAATGTCTGTGTTGTCGTGCCGGTAAACCAGCGCGAGGTTTCGGTCCAGGCTAGCCAGATGCATGTGAGAATGAGGGTTACGGTCCAGGCGGACGAGTTGCGACCTTGGACAAGATATGTTTTCTTAGTTTTGGCTACACGTGTCAGTGTTTTCCCTGAATGCGTGGAGAGTAAGACTTACGAAAAGCATCAAAACTGGACACGACGCTCCCCTTTGAAGACCCAAAAGCATCCTCATCGAGGTTCTGGTCTTGGAACCCGTTCATGCTGGGCGGACAATTCCACGACTAGGGCACAGCAGGCCCAATTGCAAACACGGCAGGAGAGATCACGACGGAAGAAAGAGAGACAATCACGCAAGGGACCCGGTGGTGGAGTGAAGGGAGTGACACTGACATGCGAACGGGTTCGGGCTACGCGTCCCCGAGCGTAAAGGCCACCTCACGTTGTCCACAGCCCTACCGAGCACAGGCCGCCGCGGGAGTGCCCCACGTGCGCATCTTGGCTGCGAACCAACACGCTTTCCAACTTGAGATGCGAACGACATGTACTCGGCATGATTGTGTTGACGCTTGTTGCGTTCGTAAATTATGTTAACGTAAACTCCCTAAGCAGCTTCATCGCGGAGCCCACTGAACTTGCTACCGCCTTCCTGCTGACCATCCTGCAAACTAACACCCCCACTAGCCGCAGCCTTCTTCGCCAGGTCTAACTCCGCTTGTCTCGCGGGGTCCTTCTTCGTTCCTATCGCTCCAAACTCCGTCTTGCCACTAAGATTGGGATCCTCGGTGACGTTCTTGCCTGGCATCTTGAAGCCCCCCTCTGCTTCCCTCACCTTATCAGCTGCGCCCGCATATCCTCCCTGGATCTCCTCCACGTTAGACGAGGGTGGCTGCGTGCTTGTGCCGTAGCCGGTTGCACCGCCGACCTTGTTGTAGGTAGGTCCTACGCCGTGTTCTTTGCCTAGGCCGAGGCCGCTGCCGGCGGAGAGCTGCTGCTGCTCACTCCATCCTGAGGCGGCATCTCGCGCTTCAGCGTCGACGGCTGGGTCCAGCTTTCGGGCTCCACTTGTGTCGGTGTTGTTGGTTGTGCTACCGGCAGAAGGCTGAGCGGATACAGCTGCCTTGGGGTTGTCTTCGCCAAAGGAGCCGTCACCCTTTAGAGATTCAGCGGCAAGAGAGTCGCTGGTAACGGTGCCGACGCCTTCATGGATAGCGATGTTGGAGCGGGGGTCTGTTGTGACCTGGGATTGTAAGCGGATCGCTCAATCATTGGAGTCTGTAACAAAGGCAGGGTGATAGGATGGCTTGACACGTATAAACTTGACTGGAGTGGGGTAACGTACTTTCTGGCCGTGTGATTGAGACATTGCGGAAGTGCTTTCGTTCTTTGTAGATCTGCGTGATTCAAATATATTGTACTTCAGGTTGATTTGGACGTTCATACAATCTTACCCCTCAAGTGATGAGTATCTATACGCTTGGAAGTAGTGACATATGGCGTGCATTTGCGTCATGCGAAGCTGTATTCATTGTGACGTCAAGTACCTGGTAGCTCCAGTGACAGTCATGAACGTGATCTGCCAAACGAGGCTAACAAGAGGGGCATAGGGGTCAAAGGTCAATCCTCCAGCTTCTATTCGATTTGATCACCCAGCTGTGCCACGTGAATCAGGGACTCAATCTTGCCGCTGTTAGTTGTAGGGTCAATTTGGTAGCGTGAGTGTCGATGTTGAAACAGGATTTGTTTTGTGAGGATCCCTCTGCATCTGATTTGAAATTCTCCAGCACATCACAACAGCCAGTTCGAATGTCATTTGATCATTCAATCGTTCATTCGTATCCTAAGATTACTCTCGCAACCATGCTACCAGAATTACTGACGTAACACTCGTACTCGCGATGAGTCTTCTTCTCGCTGACAAAATCAAATTCTTGGTATCCCAAACGCCGATGCGATCATGCATTGCATATAGTGCACCTCTTAGTCCAGCTCACACATGCTTTTCAACAATTTATTTAGCGGAGGAAGGGGTACCGTAGTCCTTTCCGGTAGTGTTCTGCAGGCCAGCGTGGTCCTTCTGGTCCCGAGTGACAGCATCATTGGGGATACCGCTCAAGCCATCCTTGCCCTCACGGCCGGCAGCACCAACCGAGTCGGTGGTGGCGGGCTCACGGAGGGTCGAGCCACCCTGACCGGATGCGGAGATGTCGGCGGCCTGGCCACCAGAACCAACGTTGACGGTGCGCTCATCAGAGCTGTTGAAGTCGGAGGCGACAGGAGGTTGCTCGGGGAGAGGCAAGTTAGACTTGACCTCGTCGACAGTAGAAGGGTTGGCCTTCATGTCGGTGATGGTTGGGGCGTAACCTTGCTGCGAAGAAACCATGGTGTTTGTTTGTTCTTGTGGCTGTAGTATTGTTAGTATTGGTGTTTCTAACGCATGCATTGCAAGCGGAGTGAGCTATCAAGGCTGACTTGAAGCTTCCACTCGACGCAACCCTGGGTGAAAACCTACGTACTTGAATCGATTTTAAAGGCAAGGTAATGCTGTGAGCTCACAAAAGTTCTGTGTGCGGAGTTGTTGCGGTGTTGATACTGAAAAATAAATCATTTGTGCAGGCGCATTTGGGAGCTTTATTGATGAGGGGTGCCCGCGCGGGCCGTGACATCATCTTGACATAGGAAAATTTGAGACCCCCATCGAAGATTCGCATGTTTGCAGCTTCCACAAATCAGTGGGCCCTTGCATCATCAGGCGGGGAACATTTTGTAGAATTGATCGATGCAAGACTTGTTGAGCCGCATTTCCCCGGTTCGGTGGAGTGGACAATGCCCGACAGAGGAGCATTTCACGGTGTGCTGCCCCTGTCAGGGCTTGAAACCGAAGGATCGTGGTCGCACGACCTGCTCCAGCTCATCGCATTGCATCATCGTTGGGCAGCCTTAATGGTCTTGAACCGGGTGTGTATGTTTCGCAATCGCAACATTGTAGGCACATCGATGTTGAACACACCCATACCTATCCCTGCGTCTGCGCTGGCCAAGGCACCGAAGTCTCATCACCAATATAAGCATGTGTTGCGAAACGATTTACTAAAGGAGAAGAAAGAGCTACCAAATAGCTATGTTGCGGTCGCCGTATGGTGAACGATGTGTGCAAAGAAAAAAAGTATGCTTTGCGGAACAAAGTTTATCCCCAGATGTCAACTGGTCGTACGCGATACTACTGTACTCAGAATATGTCCGCCCAGGCGCGGGAAAGCCAAGTCGAGAAAGACGTCGTCGGTACATCGGGGTACATGGTGTTCAAGTACGCGGGTGTAACAAAATCGTAGCGTCCTTCGGCAGTTGCTAGATGTGTAGCTACTCGTTGCTGTTCATAGAAGTTGCCCTCCGCCTGAGCGATGCTAAGCTGGTACTGAAGTCCTGCGGATTAAAGTCAATGTGAGAAGATTGAGCCAGGTCGACAGTCATACCTCCTGGGTTCTGCCAATCGATGGACTGGAATGAACGGCCTGGGCAACATCAGTAAGCTGCGCGGATAGACCTGGGGCAAAGATTGTACCTCTACATGTCTTGATGAGTTCGATGAGAGTATTGACACCGATCCTCTCGCTACACATGGACATCTCTGTAGGCCAATGTGGTATGTTCAAGGACCGAACCACAAACTTGGCAACATCGTACATCGATGTTAAACAGACATACGAGTAATTGTTGGCGGCATCGTACACAGGCGCGACCGCAGTCATGCTGCGTAGGTTTGCAATGTAGTCACCTTCTCCGCTCGCGATATTGGAACCCATATGGTGAGCTCGCAAGCCACCTACAGCAAAGCGTTCGTAAAAAACTCCGCATACGAAAACAGTCGACTGGATGTTGGCAGCATTGTGCTGAAGCAGTTGGAGAGCCGAGCTCTTGCCACGGTCTAGGACACTGTTTGGCACACGCTGTCCCGGTTGGCCTTCAAATTCAGCGGGGGCGAATCGGCGGACACGACACTGCACGGCTGCTTCGACAAGTCGTAGCTGCGGCCGGCCAGTCACCGTGGAGATGACTGTGTCAACCCCCATCAATGCGTGTTGGAGGGATGATTGGCTTTTGTAATTGACAACCTGGCACTGATAACCTTGTGATATGAGGATTGCCTGATTCTATAGTGGATCAGTGAGAGTACGCCGACATTTACGAACCCTTCAGAACAGTTGATCGAGACATGAATCTACTCACGATTCTTGACAAGATGAGAACTTCATGACTGGTTGACCCTTGGATCTCCTGAGCAATCAGTAATGCTAATCGGCAAGTACCAGCAACGGCTATGCGCATAGTGGATATGTTTCGTGGAGGCCTATTCTATAGAAGACTTCAGTAACTTGGTTTGGCTTGCCGAGAACAACTGAAACCTCTGGCTACTTCATATATCCATTTCTTAATGCTTGAGCCTCACCTCTGTACCAAAGCGATCATCACAGTGACACGAAATGCTGATGCCCATGACTCAAAAGCAGAATATAGGGGTTGAAGACGGTGAAGGAACGTGCAGCCTTGCGGGATCGAGATAGTATGCAATCTAGTAGGGCTCAAAACTTGAATCGATCTAGATGGCAGCGTGGATATGCGCCCTATCCCTGTAGAATTAGCTGCTATGAGCCAATGACTTCGAATTGCAGTACAATGCAACATCCGCTATGATGAGAACGTCGGTCCGAACCGTTCAAAGTGGTATAGTGGAACGTGAGAAACAGTGAGCCTCCACCGTCTTTCGAAACCTGCAAGGGTGTCGAGTGTGAGCAGGTTGGGCAGTAAGCAGCGGCCAATGGCTGGATGCCTTTGAGGTTTTGCCTATGGTTGCCTGCTTTGAAAAGATCTATTGTGACATGACCGATATTGGTGCGAGCCACATGCATAGCTGATGAGCACCTCAAGATGCCAGTCAAAAAATTCTTGGGTCTCCGCCGTGTCACGAATCTTGTCAACATGCATTGCTGGGATACAAGTACCAACACGGCGAGGCTATGGCCACCGATATACGAACATAGAATGTTCAGCAAACGATCCACGTTTGAAGAGCAAAAGCGTTCTCAATGTTTCTGTTCGTCACTTGTGTTAGCGCTGCACCTGGAGTGACTTGCCGGAGAACCCCACGAAACGGTCCGAACCTAGGCTTAGTGGGTGGATGAATGAACACTGAGAAATAAGTGGTGTTAGGCTTGGCGTATGCCGTTGTTCAGGGCTAATCTTGCACACATTGGCTCGACTATACATGGTTATGTAGCGGGTTTTTGCTTTGCATTCCTGTGTCGACGCTGTGGGTGCTCACCGTGATTGACAGGATTGATGGCGAGCCCGGGATACTAGACTAGCATATCCAGTGAACCATCCAGTATGCAGTGAGATATGTCCACGTAGGAGGCTCACCAATCGTGTCGAGGAGCCGAAAAGAGTGAGGGTGCTAGGGAACGGGCCAGGACCTTGCGGCCGAAATCCGGTGACCCATCTAAGGCGCCGCTCTGCATGTCGATGCATAGGGAATCTGAGCTTAAATTCATCGCTCGGTGGAGAAATATGATATGGATGCGCTTGTGTAGGTTGTGAGGGACAATTGATGACCAATTGACTACGTTGGAAGCTGTGCAGGCTCGCTGCAAGGTTTCATTCAACCACGCGTAGGGCGTGCGGCGAGCGCCGAAACGTTCTTTGGTGATAGACTGATGACTGTCCAATGGTATTAGCCCATTCTAAAGACCGTTTCTTGCAATGGCGACTTCTGCCTTGAGACAATCTAACGTTCACCGGTGTCGGTGGAGCATCTCTGCAGGATGTAGCTGTTGCGCGTATCGACTTCTTTGGAGGCTTGCAGGAGGTCAGATACCGGAAGTGTCAGTGCTCGCAGATGCAGATTTCTCATGCGTACAAATCGGTGTGATGTTCAGCTCGTCTTACGGTGAAGCCGCCAAGGGCAGTGATGGGCGAAGGCTGAAGCAGTAGCGAGGAGCGTTGCCTAGCTGTTGCCTTCCCAACATCATGGCGCTAGTACCGGCAGTTCAGACGGGGCGGTATTCATTCGACGAGACGAGGACAGGAGGTTGTGTTGAGCATCCAAGATCCATGGATGGCAGAGAAGGGGCCATTTCTCACTAGGCTCGATATGGCTAATGAGCTGCCGTTGGCAGTCACATGATCTCGCGCCACAAATCTGCGGCTTAAACAAATCGGACTATTAAAGGCGGATGTAAGGCACTCGTCAATGCTGAACGCGTCGAAATGAGGCGCTATCATCATCGTATACTCAAGAGCGTGGATACCTTTCGGTAGGACTGACAGGAGGGATTGGTACGTTTTACTGTAAGACATACCATTTACAGTCTGATGGACAGACACATGACTGCAAACAGTCTATATGAAAGCTGCAAAATTCAGTTATCTGTGTCCAAGTCGTCCTTGAGGAGTACTGTATAGAGAGATGTTGCTAGGACTTTGTAACCGGCCTATACTGCAACGTAAGATGGTATACAATCGCGGAGAATGATCGCTGAGCTTGTGTGGTTGACTGAGCCAGCACGTGGCGCCTCGAATGGTGAGAGTGTGGAAAAGATGTATCCTGCCATGATGCCATCTTAATGCAACAACACATCTCTAGTCACCTGTGCAAGGACTCGTAGAGGCTACAAGGCAATTGAAAGCAACCCCGTCTAGGTAAAGTAGAATGGACGGCTGGTACGCGCTGAGTGGTTTCAAAACGCGTCGATTTAGGATCTACCATGGTTCATGTTGGTAGCCGAGCTCGTGCTCGTGCTCGTGCTCGTGGTGCACCTGGGATCAACGACGCGTCAAACTTCTCGAGCGCCATGTGGACGCCTATTTTGGTATGAGTCATGGGCTGAAAGCGCCTTTTCATAGCAAGCGCGCTTTTCCAAGTAATGCTGGGTGTAGTCCTGCTGCAGGAATGTCATTATGTGAGGCTGCGCGCACGGACCCGGTGTTCTTCTCAACCAGGGAAAGTGCAGTGGAGGATGATGTCTTGCATCCGACAGCCGGCGCAACGCAACGCGACCGACCTACGAACGCGTTCAGCATTCCCTGCCACCAGTACATTTCCTATTACTTTCCTCGAGATCCAATGCGAACCGGCTCTTGACACAATCGCTCTTTGCTCGTTCACCTCTCACGGCTGTTGTCCAAAATGTCGCTCTCATCGCCACTTCCAGTCGCGTCGCCGTCCATTGGCAGACGCGCCAGTCCACCTGCAGTCACGACGGACTTTGCATTTCTCGTGCATTCGCCAGAAACAGTCGCGAATAAAATGCCGCCAGACGTCGACAACAAGCCTCTCGCTCGTCAGAAACGCAGGCGCACATCGTAGGTTCTAATCTTCTTCAAGTCATTCCATCCCAAGTCTCGTGTTGAGCATTTCGGAGACGCGATGGAGCGTGTCACGGAAGGACTTCGGCTACGCCCTTGACCCCACCAACTCCGCAACCCAGCGCGCTGACCCTCAACCCATAGCAAGGAGGACGAGGACATCCTCAAAGCTGAGTATTTGATCAACGCGAAGCCGGACAAGCTCGCGCGTCTGGAGATTGTCAGCAAAGTCGCGCTTGGCGAGAAGGAGGTGCAGGTCGGTCCACCCAATTCCTTCCACGTCACGAGTGCGCGCGACTAAACCCACTTACAGATCTGGTTTCAGAACAAAAGACAGAACGACCGCCGCCGCTCGCGACCCCTCGAGCCCTCTTCCTCCGCATCACTGATGTCGTCATCGTCCAACATGTCTGATCCTGCGACTGAAGATGAGCACGCGCGTGATGGCGGGAACGCGCCGGAGCCGGAGACAGAGGCGCCGAAGACCGATGCACCAGAGCGAGCAACGACACCCGAAGCCGCTTCAGACGAGACAGCCCAAGACTCGCAGGCAGTAGTGGAGACAACAGCAGTAATCGAAAACGACATTCCAACAACCACGCAAACCACAGTCGAGCCCTCCACAGCTACCCAGACGATCGACACCGCGCCCACAGAAATTAGCAACTCCCAGCAAAGCGCATCAGCATCGCAGGGCGCCCAACCACGGACATCCTGGATTTCAAACCGTCGCAGCGCGTCTTTTGTACGCTCCGCCGAGGACTATGCGCCAGAAACAATCACATTCCCTAATGCACCTTCCAAGGCCATCGAGTCGCCAGAGGCCTCCAGGTCGGTGGACACGCGTCCTCTGAAACGTGCACACTCCTTCGTACGGATAGCCACGAACGAAGATGGCACGGCACGCGTCGTCACAGACCTCGACAAGACACCGTCGCCTCCTCATCCAATGACCACTCCAGTCCCATTCGCCCGCGCTGCTGCTGGCCTACGTAGGAGCTACAGCGCTGCAGGTCTGAACGATCGCCTGCTTGCTGCAGCACGAGGGGAACCCAGTCCAAAAATGGCCCGGGTGTCGCCCAATATAGGAAGAAGTCGGGATTCTCGAGCATGGGAGTTCTGGTGTGATCCAGACACACGGCACAACACAAGCTTGACGGCACGCGCAGAACAAGAGGGAAGTGGAAGCGCAGCCGATGCGATTGGCCTGTTGCGCGCGAACAGGAGGATTCTTGCGCAGAACCAAGCACGACAGAACACACCTTTGAGATCGAGACAGAGCTCGCACAGAATCATAGGCTCTTCAGGAGTGAAGAAGTCACGTGGATCCATCCAACGTGCGTCGACGTTCAACGTTTTCTCCAGTGGCCAGAAGCCAAAAGACAGTGATGAAACAGAGTCAGACGAATTTCCTTCTACGGAATCCGACAAGGAGAACTGGGAACCAGACATGCCAAAATCAGTACGCAGGCGGCCATTTGCTACACCAGGGTCAGCGACACGACCGCGCCGGGTCTTGGGCGAGAACACTAACGTCATCTCACAAAGCGCAAGTCTTGGTGCCCTGTTAGCCAAAGCTAAGAGCAAAAGCAGCAAGGGTACTATTGACCCAGAACAAGACGACGAATTGCGGACTTTCATGAACGGAGATAATGGAAGCACACGGACAAACTTGAGCTCCGCAGAAGAAGCTGGGTGTGTAGAAGGCTTGTTGGCGCTGAGCCAGGGGCAGTGGAGGTGATTAAGGAATGGCTTTAGGCTCAGACGGTCGATTTTAGGCCAGCTACTACCTCGTATGTTCGATTGATTCTTGTCACAGCATTTAGCGTATCGGTGTTGGTATCGGTGGTCGACATGGG
>SAUA01000119.1:0-103852 GCA_004335185.1 Phoma sp. RAV-16-625
TCCCCCGTCTCAGCGTAATAAACCCGCGCGTCCAGCTTCCCCCTCGGTACCTCGCTGACCAGGAGATGCGCATCCGCGTACCGACTCAAAGGGCCTAGGAGGGCGGGGACGTGGGGTGTCGAGGTGAAGATGCTGGGTGCTGGAGGGGGTGTGTAGGTTTGTTGATGTGCGCCTGGTGCGGCTGGTGTGGTTGTGGTTGTGGTTGTCGGTGATCTCGCGCGCGGTATATTGGTTATACAGGGGTTTAGTAGCAGGGTGTGTAGGTTTTGGGTTCGTGTTAGGTTTTTGAGGGTGGTGAGGAAGGTGATTAGGAGGGTTGTTCCTGGGTGTGTTAGTTGGTTTGTGGTTGCGGTTGGGGCTAGAGAGAGAGGGAAGTACCTTGGGTATAATCTCGCTTTAGGAGCGGGAGGAGGACGTGTGCTAGGTTGTCGATTAGGATGAGGGATAATTTTGGTGTGGTTGGGTTTTCTGAAATGCTCGGTTGTGGGGTGGTGGGTGGTATAGAGTGCAGCGTCACAGGCGGTGGTGCTGATGCTGGTCTTTCTCCCGCCGTTTGAGTCTCAGAATCAAACAGCATCTCCTCCTGCGTCTCGAGCTCTTCATCCTCTTCGTCCTCGCTGTCCGCAACCTCTGTTCTCTTGGGCGGTGATGGATGCTCTTCTCCCCCATCCCCAACCATCCCCTTCTCCTCCGTCACAACACTCCCCTCCAACACCCCCCTCAACTCTCCAACCGCCTCCCTCACCCCCACGAAATCAAAAACCCGCAGAATCCTCACACGATCCAAAACCTCCTTCGCCTTCTCCTCTACTCCCTCTTCTTTCCTCTCACCCCCATCAATCCCAGACGCACCCTCCCGCACCCGCTCCAGAATCCCCCCATACAACCCCACGACGTCGAAGTCCCCCGTCGTGTCCACAACCGCCACCCCGGTATCTACACCGCGGAACAGGCAGTCTAGGAGTAGTGACTGCGCTAGATCGTTGCGCGGAGGAGGGGTGGCGCTGCTTAGGGCTACCACAGTGCCGGGGCGGAAGGGTGGGAGGGCAGAGTTGAGGGAGAGGTGTGGGATGTGGAGGTTTTGCTGGTGTGTTCCTTGTTTTGTTTCGCCCGGATTTGGAGAGGTGGGTGGGTCGGTTTGGTGTATCTGGTTTTCGAGGAGGGCAGTGAGGTCTGAGGTTGTGAGGAGGGTGGATGCGAGGAGGGGGTGCGCTGGCGTGGTTGGAGCTGTAGCTGTAGCCGTGTCTTGTTGTGGGAGGTGGAGTGCTGCCATGTTCGGCTTCTTTTGCCTTCTCTTTCTTTTGCACTTTCACCACTTTGACCTTTTCTTCCTCTTCCTCTTCCTCTTCTTCTCCTTCAATTTGAGCTATACTTCTATCCCTCACTATCCCTCGACTCCTAACCCTCAGTAAAGTACCTCCAAACTGTCACCTCTCAGCTCACGACTCTCAACACGCACCTCGCGGCTGAAATCGAAATTAAAATCGAAGTTGAAATCAAAGTCGAAATCAAAGTCAAGATCGAAGTTGAACAAAGCTGTAGTCGAAAGCTCAAGCTAGAGAGAGCTCCACTAGCGCCCTTTCCTCGCAACCCCAATCCCCAACACCGATAGCTAACCACACTACCACACATACTTACACACTACACTCCAGTCCATAAATACCTACTCACACCACCGTATATACACCCCCTCATTCCCCACCACCTCCCTCTGTACAAGAACCGCACCAGCGCTCTCCCCCCCACCCAAGCGGCGGAGAAAACAGCACAGCAGCACCAGTACAGCGGGAAAGAGCCACCCAGCTACGCGATTGACGATCGTCGTCCCGAACGCGTCTTTCCCGAGCCGTGGTTTACTAAACAAAAATATATACTTTAAGAGTCGCGCAAATGGGGTGCCTACGAGCCGCTGATAGCGCAGCCGAGCGAATAGAGAGAGGGGGACGGGAAGGATTGGGTGGCGGCGAGCAGGTGGAGGAACCGTGGTAGTGGGAGTCGGAGATTATTTTAAGTTTAGGGGAGCGATGTCGTGGAAGCAAGAGAGATGTCTTGGTACGGCGTCCAAGTCCAGGTTTAGGGTTTAGGGTCTAGGGTCTAGGGTCTAGGGTCCATGTGCATATGGTGTCCATGTACGCCTAGAGCGGAATAAGGACATTTCAAGATTTGAATTGAGCTACGAATTTCCAATACGCCGTACAATCACATATGAGCTGAGCTTGCTGTCCGCCCGATTCCTGTATTAAAACGTTCGCTATAAGCAGCGCAAGAAGATAGAACCAAAACCCCTTTTTTCGGATGCCGGTTAGAGCCCAGAGGAAGTGACCAATGTACATGGGAGTAGTATCCAGTTCCCTGCTCCCAGTTTCCAACATCCAATACGCCTGATGCACAAATGAGAAAAGATGCGTCCGTGGACGTGTGACAATGGAAGAAGAATGCCAAAGTGGAGTCTAGGAAGTGGCTATTGGAAGTGGAAGAGCGGTGTGCGCATCACTGACATGCTCAGGCTTGTCGTCTACGCCCGCCCTTGATGCTCTTCATGCGGCCAAGGAACCCGGTGGGCTTCGACTCACCCAGCGATCCTGCGCTGTCTGTGGTCACTGCGCGGTGCAGGGGAACACGGGGCGGAGAGTCGTCCTTGTAGCTGGAATCTGTAGGTTTGATCGCTGCGCCCTTGCTGTCATACGCCTTGTTGTATTCGTCGAAGAAGGGGTTGGTTTCGGTCGCTTTGTTCTGAGCCAGGGGTCCAGCGCTGTAGGGGCCCTGTGGGCTGGAAGGGCCGCCGTATCGCGCTTCGGGGGATTGAATGCGTGGTGCATCTCCGTACTGGCGCCTCGGCTGCGAGATTCCGCGGAAGCGCTGGGCAATGGACTTCTTGCGTCCCAGACCATTAATCTCGTTTGCCCTCTTCTGCTCAAAGTCCTGCTCGACGGCAGTGCGTGATGCAGGCGCCCCTTCGAGGAAGGTGGATGTGCCTAGACCGTGTGTCTGCTGGCCGTGCACAATGTCTTCGCGGCCCTTTGCGCTAAATTCGCCTTCGGGGCGGGGTGGCTTCTTCCAGTCGGTCTCAGCGCCCCCAAAGTCTGTGAAGCCCTCTGCGCCTCTGCCGTGAATCCTGTCGAGATCGATCTTGGCGTTCAGAGGGCCTGAGCCACCGAGTGAGTTGTTGGCAGAGCCTACGGGGAAGGCGTGCATGGGCGCACGCTGGTCCTTCTTCCGGTTGCGGTGGGGCTGGACAGCGTCATAGGGCCCGTCGTGGTGAATCATGCTGGGTCCGTAGATGCCGGTGACGTCGAGCTTGTCGATGAGATCGAGGCCTTGAGGCTTGCGCACCTTCTTTGTGGTGCTGCTGGACTTGCCATCTCGATCGCGCTCCTCGCGTTCGCGGCGGCGCTCACGGCGTCTGCGGTCTTCTTTCTCCTGGGCAGCCTTGTCGATGATGGAGGAGTCGGAGTTCCTGCGCGGGCGGCGCTCTCGGCGGTCAGGGCTGCTCTGCGTGGGACGGCGTGGCTCGGGAGGGCCGCGGGGTCGAGGTGGACCGCGGGGAGCGCCTCGCAGCCTGTCCCTCTCCTCGTCTGAGCGCGATGGGCGGTGGCCGGCGCGGGGGTCGGTGCCGCTGCGGTTGGGCATGGGCCGTGGCGGTGCACGCCGTCTGTCGTCGTCTTCGATTGTGAGGTTCTTCTGTGCAGGGCGGGGTGGTTAGCAGGGGCGTTGGCCAAGGCTGTGACGCGTTGGATGTCTGAGCAGACACGAGCAGAAACAATGTTTGCCGTCATGTGACGAGTGTCGTGTGTGACGGCGAAGACAAGAGACAACGTACAAAGAGCTCTTCGGCGGCCGAGCCGTGGTTGAACGAGGTCTTCCTGGGCGAGGCCCTCATGTTGGCGGACATGTCGATGAGGTCCGTCTTCTTGGCCTCCTTGTTGAACTCGGCCTCGAAGGTGGACAGAAAGGGATTGCGCGACATGGGTCTGCTGGCGGAGCTCGAGCGGTCCGACTGGTTGGCAGGCGAGGGGAAGCCGGGCGAGGGCGAGGTGGCTCTGTTGCGGAAGGGGTTGTTGGAGGACAGGTTGAGCGAGAGGCCGGGTGAGGGGCGTCGCTCTGCAGTAGATAAGGTTAGCGAGCGCGACGAGGACCAGGAGCACGACCAGGAGACGACTGCGATCAGCGAGCGATGTTCCCGATTTTGATATCGGGTGCAACAAAACAGGTGAAACGGGCAGCGATAGGGGCGGGCATTGGGGCCTTACCTGGCATTGACGGTTCCGCGAGCATGTTGCTGCCGCCGTTCGGGAACCCTGCAATAACTGCACTGCAATACCGGTACAGTACTTTGCGACGAGGTCCAGTCCAATCACACACGGGACGGCGGGTGGCTGCTGGGTGGTGACGCGCAAACACTGGCAAAGCCTGTTCCTGCGGAATGGGAATGGCAGTACGACTCGCCAGGCACACTCTGCTGTCGCTGTGACTAATCACAGCTGCTATCACTGCACGGAGACTGCAGCCAACGCAGAAAGGGGCGGCGTAAGACTGGCGATACTGATGTTGGCGCGTTTCGTCTGGGAAATGGACGTGTTTGCGGAAGGATGGCAAGCGGGGCGTTCTTGAAGGGGGCCGCGTTTGAGCGCTGCGAATTAGTGCGCTGTAGGCCGCGCTTAGTGAATAGCTGGGCAAGCAAGGCCGCGCGGGACTGTCGACGGGGGGCACGGCAAATGTGAGCGTGGGAGAGCAGAGAGCACTGAGCACAGGAAATGAAATCTCCGGGCTTAAGAAAGGGAGGGTGCGAGGGTGACGGGTGATGGGGACGGGCAAGCAAGCGTGAAGCGTCCATGGGCCAGGACCCTGCTGCAGCTACTCGGCCCCTGGTGAGCAAGCGTGGACCGTTCAGTGGGTGGTAGGCTTGACTACAGTCGGCTTTTGGTGGGTTTTGTTAGGCCTTGGTAGGTCTTGTTAGGCCTCTTTGGGGGCGAGCTGCTCTGCTGCAAAGACGGCTGATTCGAGCCATGCACTCGATCATCACGAGCAGCGTGCTAAGAGGCCAGCTCGACGCCTCTACCGCGAAAACGGAGGCCCCACGACAAGTGACCATGTCTGTCCTGCGCCGCCGGCCTGCATCTGCATGGCGCTGTGGGGTTCTCGAGAGGCGCGGCCGAGCTGCTGCAGGGCGCTGAGTCTTGCTGTTGCTTTCACTGGCACCTACTAGTGATGGTACAGTACACAGCAGCACAGACAAGACTGCGTTCCTGCGTTTGCTTTGCGTCTGCATCTACGTACGTCTGCGTCTGCGTCTGCGTCAACTACACCCCACCCTCCGCTGCACACAACACACATGCTCGCCACGTCCACTCGATCCAATCTTCCTGCACGTCCACGACCCCCATCTGCAATCACCGCTGCTGCGCGACGCTGACCGCTGAATTGCACAGGCGCTCCTACGAGGCTAGCGGCCGGCCTTTGCCAACTGCGGGGAAGACCCTGAGGCTTGAGCTTCATCATCCAGACCAGAGCCTTCAGTCGCCGATCTGGCCTATCCCCCCTGACCCTGACCCTGACCCTGACCCTGACCCTGGCCCGAACGCTGACTTTGACAACCACACAACCGCGCGCCGTGTGTCTGCACTGCTGCCAGCTGCTAGCTGCCTGCTGTCTGCTGCCTCATACACGCTCGCCATGGCCTCTGCCCACGAGACCGCTGACGTGCCGCGAACGGGTGGCTACACTCGCTTCGAGCTCGAACTCGAGGTTCGTCCCCCATCCAACCGACGTCATGTGCCCCTGGCTCGTTTCCGTGCGTGGTTGACGCGCCCTTAGTTCGTGCAGTGTCTTGCCAATCCTGTCTATCTCAATTTTCTGGCCACGCAGAAGATGTATGAGAAGCCCGAGTTCGTTGCCTACCTCGGCTATCTGCAGTACTTCAAGGACCCCAAATACGCAAAATTCCTGCAGTGAGTCCACACCAACGGCGTCTGACGCTCCCCCACGACCTGCTGACTGAGCATGCCTCTGCAGCCACCCTGGGCCGACACTCCGAGCGCTAGAGCTGCTGCAGCAAGAGCGCTTTCGCCGCGAGATACTCAACCCTGGTCTCATGAACAAGCTCGTCGTCGAGGGCCAGAGGAATGCGGTGCCAGGCCAGCAAAACTGATGAGAGAGCACCAAGACTGCATTCTTGCAAAGCCAAGCCCGGCAGGCCAAGGTATAGATTCCCTCTCGACGCCTTGACATATAGGTCAGGCTTGATTGTTTATGGCTCCGCTGCATGACGGTCGTGTTTGGGCATGACAATCCATTACAACACATCTGCATAGTAGGCGAGGAGGTTGTGACGTGTGGTTGCAGTGCTGCAGCTCAGACCAGCTTGCTTTGAATGTTCATAAGCAACCATCAGGAGTAAACAAAGAGAGACGTGCACATGGCAATCATGCCACGCCAGTAATTGCGGCTCAATGCAGGCATTCCATAAACGACGACTAATCCCAGAGCCAAGACCGTGTCTGCCATAATATATTGACAATAACAACAATATCCACATGGTCATTTAGACAACCGCTGTCACACATAGGCGTTCAGGCACATCCATGTCCGTCATCGCTGCACGTGATATCTTATGGTCGTCCGCTGCCCCACATCGGTATCGCGGCGCCATTGCGACATGACGAAACACTCAAGCTCATCAGGGTACTTGCTGCCCCTCTACACGCCAACCCTTCTTCCCGAGCGCTCTCCGCTATGAGACCTGTCGCCGAAGCTGAGTGCGTGCTTTAAAGCCTGTCTACCTCCCTATTGCCCTAACACTCAACAGGAAGCACTGGCATCAGCTTGACAACTTTCACTCTCTCACCGACCTCAAGATCCATGTGTCCTCGCACAAAGAACCGCAGATAACTGCAGGCCTTCGCTCGGTCTGCTGGAAGGTGCGCCTACTGCTCCAACAAGCCATCTCCTGCGCTCAACGTTGCAACAAATAGATCTTCCTGCTATTCAAAACCCTCGACCGATCATCATGGCCAAACCACCTCGCCGATTCCCGCAAGACCTACGACTCGCTGCGCGCACACTATCTGCGCGCCATAGAACATCCTGATGAAATCGAGTCGTCGGTGGACCCCCTGAGCGATAATGACGAGGTACATACAACTTCACACTCGGCTGAGTACAATGAGTGTTGACCTGTACTAAGCCTTGAAAGTCCCCATGGTCAGCCCTGCGAGCCGACGAAGGTCTTCGCGCAGAGATCTTCCAAGACATCGAGCGGTGTATGCCAGACAATGTCTACTTTCGCCAGCCTGCGACACAAAACATGATGTTGGACATACTCTTTGTGTGGTGCAAGATGCATCCAAGTATTGGCTACAGGCAGGGCATGCATGAGGTGCTAGCGCCACTGCTCTGGGTTGTTGAAAGAGACGCTGTGGATCCGAGTGCGGAGCGTTCTGTCGACCAAACTTTGGCAGACATGCTCGACTCCACCTACATCGAACACGACACACACACCTTGTTCGCCCTCATCATGCAAACCGCGAAATCCTTCTTTGCGCCAGCAGACCCTACATCCTCGTCCAATGAGACGCCAATGCTCGCTCGGAGCTCAAGAATCTTCGACGTCTACCTACCCAAGGCCGATCCAGAACTGCATGCTCATCTGACGAAGCTGGATATTGTCCCCCAGATTTTCCTCTTGTAAGCTACCCGTGCTCACAATGTCGTCAATCTAACAGACTCCAGACGATGGATACGTCTCCTCTTCGGACGTGAGTTCGATCTGGATTCTGTCTTTGACATGTGGGATGCTCTCTTCGCCATCGATGCGTCGCTGGAGCTGGTTGACATGATCTCCATAGCGATGCTCCTGCGCATCCGTTGGGAGCTGATTGCAGCAGAAACGAACGAAGCTTTTGCCCTGCTACTGCGCTATCCAGAACCGGGCGCACCAGCTTATACCTTTATCAAAGACGCGTTGTACCTGCGCGACCACCTCACGCCACAGGGCGGAGCTGAGATCATCACACGTTATGGCAAACAAGCACCATCGATCGAGGCGGAACAGGCTGCAAGTATTCGTGCACCCTCACCCGCACTATCGTTTGCTTCCAGTCGCACTAGACAGAGCATTGGTTCCCCAAGAAATTTCCTGGGCCCCCAAGGAGCGGGGCTTGAGGCGGTGCTCCAGGGTGCTGCAAAGAACGTCCTTGAACGCGGCTCACAGTGGGGCGTTGGGAGAGCACTTCGAGACGCCGTTGGTGAGGTGCGAAAGAACGTCGAGGCTTACCAGAGCGCAGCTGTATCTGGAAAAACCACTCCCAGGTCTGGAGGAAGGGAATTTCGAGCACCGGGCTTGCTAAACACTGCAGCAGCCAATTCACGCCCAGGGCTCGATCGAACATACTCCGCCAATGCACCGAAGAAGATAGCAGAGTTGGAGAGGAGAAACAAGAACCTGGGTAAAATGCTAGAAAGTGCTGTGGCCGAGCTTTGGGAGCATCATCGAGAGCAGACGGAAAGACAAAAACCCAATGACGACGATGACAGCAGTAAAGGTGCCCTGGAACAACTCAGTCTCGCCATCGCAAAGGTGCAGTTCGTACAAGTCTATCTAGAAGACTCGTCGATTCCGCTCCCAGTGGACGAATCAACCGACCAAGCCGCAACAGCCAACGCAGCCGCAAGTCTGGCGCCTCCGTCACCTGTACCCCCCGAGCTCACAGTAGCCGCACCACCGACGGCTAGTCCTATCGTACCGACATCCGCAGAGACCGCGCAGCAGTCTGCGTCACTCAGCCCGCAAGCTTCGTCTCCAGTTCAAAAGACTTTGTCAGCGATACCTCCAGCTACTTCCCGCCTGGCCCCACGTTCACGCCCGCAATTGACGTCCTCTAACTTCTCTTGGATGCTAGGCGAAGAGTCCGCACCGTCAAACTTCGCTTCAGGAGCTGCACACTCGACTTTCGCTTCAGATGAGAAGCGACGTATGAAAGGAAAGGGGTTCTTATTCGGTGATGAAGATGAAGATAACAGCAGTACCAATGAGGGCAAGGGTAAGAGAGGGAGTGTCAGCGGGAAAAGCGCCGCCAAGGGTCCAAAGTCCAAAGGCAAACATGCGCCAGAAGTCGAGGTAGAAGAGGAGGTGATTGACCTGGAGGATGTTGGGAGGAGAGGCGTCATCTAGGCTGGAGGAATAGGACGTCACCACAGACAAGCCGCCCACGGTCGACGTCATACTAAGCTGACAAAAAGACGTTCGATCGCAGCACCCGATGAAACGTTCAGTAACGTCAGACTACAACATGGACACCCTCACATGTGCTGCGCTTATTCCTACACAAAAGCTACTGGCTATGCACTCCCGGCCCAATCAGGACAAGCTCTCCCGTAACCCTGCATTCGGGCCCCACGTAACTTGCTCACTAGCCCACACACCCAGGGCTTCAGAAGCACGCCAAAAGGCAAACCATTCGCTTCCCGCCGTCTCAGCAAGCGTAAACTTAGTAACCTGGCGCCACTACTCAGGCAAGAGCGGCTATCGGCGCTGGAGACCAAGTGCCGTGACAAACCTGTGGATCCACCTCTGTTTGCTCAATGATAAAGCCCCGCATCTGCCCCTCCACGACTCTTCTCTTCCTTACAAGCAAACGCACATCAACTTCAACTTCACAAAACCCATTCAACACCCTTCCCCACCAACCCAACCCAACACTCAACAACATGCCTGGCTGCGGAACTGCTGGTTGCACTTGCGCCGACTGCGGCTGCGCTCAGGGTGCCTGCAACTGCGGCAAATGTGCGTCTGAGCCTGAGCCTGAGCCTTGCACCGCTCGATCAACCTGCTGACTCTGTCTTAGAAACTCTCGACTTGGATCTGTCCACTCGACAATTGAACAAGCTTTCGACTTGCTTGGACTCGGCCTATCAAGAGCCCCACCACCACCTGACGGCACAGGGCCTAGGGTCCCTTACGATTCGGATCGGCCCGTTGGGAACGGATATAATCAGTCAATCAAATCGAACATTCATTTTACATGTATATGCTCATGACTACTTTCCATTTGTACTGTGCATGCACGTCTGACGTTTGCGTGTGAAGAATAAACCATTACAACTACTACCGCCACATGAATCTACCGCCGCCCACTCATCAGCTCCAACAGCCCCTTCGCCGCGCTCCCCGCCGTGCCCGCCCCCGCACTAGCTTCCCTCCACTGCTGCTCCTTGAGCCGCTGCAGCCTCTCATGCTTGCTAGCCTGGCCGTGCAGCGGACTCTCCAGCGCAGCGGGACTGACGCTCTGCACAGGCGGCGAGCTCCCGATCTCGTACCCCTCGACGGTCCGCGCCTCGATGCCCGCGCTGTGTGTCGGCGGCGCGAAACTGACGGGTGGGTGGCCCAGCGCGCCGATCGGACGGAAGGGGTCGAGGTTTGCGCGTACGAAGACTGGGTGGCGCGCGGGTGACGAGATGGTGATGTTGGGGACGCCCGTGGCGGCGAGGTGCGAGGTGGATGTTGTGCGTGGCGCGTCTGGTGATGACGAGAGCTCGTACTCGGATAGCACGTCGCTGGTACGCTTTGCTACCTGGTTGGTACGGACTTTGTATTTTGCAAAGTTGAGACGCGTGCGTAGGAGCTGGGCGCGCGACTTGGGCGCCGGTGCGCTCGAGGGCGTTTTGGGCGGCGCGGGGTTTGGGGTGGGTTTGGGGATCGCGATGCCGTGTTCGGACTGCTGGCTCGCGCATAAGCCATAATCGAGGAACTCGGAGAAGGACTTTTGAGAGTCTTGGATCGGTTCGGATGGGGGCGAGGGCGGGGAGGGTGTGGGCGTTGCGCGTTCGGTTGGGGACCCGGGGTCGGCAAGGCCTACGGGGTTGTTGGACTGCAAGGCTTAGTACTGCATCTACGTGTGCGTGTGGGGATATGTACTGTGTGGCGCTGCACGGCGGCGGCGGTGAGCTGGGCCATCGCGTCTGGCTGGGGAAGTGCGACCATCTTCGCCGTGGGCACCTTCTCGGCGTCGTCTACCTCGGTGATGCTTCTCTTCCTCCCGTGCGGGAACGTGTCGATGCTCGTCAGGTTCTCCTTGTCGGCGAGGACCTGTGGGGCGTGGGCGGTTGGGTGGACTTGCTTCAGTGGGCTTTGGGCTCGAGTGAGTTCAGACGAGTCGACGCTCTTTGCTTTCGAGGGCGTGTTCATGGCTCTGGGTGTCAAGACGCCGAGAACGCGACGCGAGGGGGTTCCGGGGAGGCTATGCTGGGTAGCCATAGCGTTGTGGACTTGTTGTTGTTTTTGTTGTGGTCCTATGTGAGCACTGTCTCAGGACGCGTGGGGAACGAGCAATGCGCGCGCCGGGGACAATGGTGAGTTGATGTCTCTGGTGTAGAAAGTGTGTCTTAGCTCGCAAGACTGGTAAGATGAGAAGCTATCTGGCAGAAGAATATGAATTCCAATGTTGTGGTGTGCGAGTGGTCGCGTCTATCTGGGGCTGGGAGAGTATGGATGGATGCATGCTATGACCGCTGACGCGATTGGTGCCAGGCGCGTGCAGTCGGGACCCTAGCGTGGTGCCCCACCTCTAGTCCTCGGAGTCCTCGCTCATCTCCAGCCCAGTGCCCACTCACGCGCGCGCTCCTCCTTATCGATACAGCACGTCGATGATGGATTGTATTGTGTCGTCCTGCTTCTCATGCCATATTGACGCCGTTCTCGCACTGACAGTATCCAAGCATGCGCAAATACCGCCATGAACGGGATCGATCAATATCGTCCCCGGTCAGCCATCTATCCGCGTGGAACACGCCTTACTCGGCTGCAAGGTCGTACCGTGGACACAACACGACTGCTAATTCCCAATGACAATGCCTGCCTGCTCCCTGTTCCCTTCTCCGGCTCGAATTGACCCTATCTCCAACAATCTGCAGAGCCGCATAAGCGTTTATACGATGATGCTATTTCGCTAGGACACACTTGCCGGCTTCCAGGGGCTTACGTCACCTGCGAAACGTCAACTTTTACATTCCAAGCAGCGTTGGCTTGTCTGTTACACCCTCCTAGGCAGCCGACCAGACCTTCTTACAATACTTGTACAGACATAGTTACACTTCCTGCATTCCTTGCAGTCCTGCTGATTGGCGCGTCAAGATCTCGTATTCGATACCTTAGCGGGCATGAAAGGCTTCCTCCAGAAAGCCAAGGCTGAATGGAAGGACTTCTCGCAGCGTGACTCTCAGGCTGGAGGTCAGCATGACCAGCAACAGGCTCCGACTAGTCACTCTCCGCCTACAGTGGATCAGGGCTACGCTGGTATCAACGATCCTACAGCCCTTGACGTGTTGCGATACCGTTACCACCACGGGACTAACTTGGGTTCTATATACGTGATTGAAAGATGGCTCCAGCCGTCTCGGTTTCCCGAAGGCGCTGAGGGTTCAAGCGAGCTTGCAGCTGTTAAAGCGTGGGTCAACAGGGAAGGCATCGACTGCGCCAGACAGAAATTCGAGCAGCACTGGTCCAGTATTGTGACTGATGCGGCCATTGGATGGCTAGTCAAAGAGGCCAAATGTACAACCATCCGCCTACCCATCGGCTACTATGATCTGCCTGGCCCTGAGTTTACTCGAGGTACGCCGTTCGAACCCTATGCTCAAGTGTATTGCGGTGCATGGAACAGTATTCGCGCCCTCATCAACAGGCTGCGAGAGCACTCGATCGGTGTCATGCTCGATCTTCATGCACTTCCCGGCGGTGCCAATGCGCAAGAGCACTCTGGCACGAACAGTGGCCGCGCCGAGTTCTGGCATTCGGACTCGAATCGTGCCTTGGGTATACGTTGCGCGCAGTTCCTCGCCCATGAAGCCAGATCGGGACTTGACATAGCTGGCATTCAGCTCGTCAACGAGGCTGAATGGGAGTCCCACCGTATGTACGAATGGTACGACGAGGCTGTTACTGCGATATCTGCCATTGATCCAAGCGTCCCTGTCATCATCTCCGACGGATGGAATCTTGATAAAGCGATCGAATACTCGCTTCGGACGAATTCTGTTTACACTGAGCGGCCCAAAGCCCCAGTCGTTATCGATACACATTTTTACTGGGCTTTCACAGAGAATGATAAAGAAAAGTCGCCTCAACAAATCATCCAGGAACTCGGATCGAAGTTATGCCAGCTTGACGGCAAGGAGGGCTCAGTCATCGATCGCGGCGCTGTTCAGGCCATTATCGGTGAATACTCCTGTGTACTGACTGAGGATTCTTGGGCAAAAAGCAACGGAGTAGCCAAAGAAGAGCTTGTAAAACAGTTCGGTGAAGCACAGAGTAGGCGTTACCAACAACGTGCTGGCGGGAGCTATTTCTGGACCTGGAAAATGGACTGGATGCCTGGTGGGGAATGGGGCTTCAAGGCCCAGACAGACGCAAGAAATATTGTGCCTCCCCAGCTCGCTGCTCTGTCATCAGATGAAAGAGCAGGTCGCATAGCTAGAACCAAGTCAGAACAGGACGGGCGTAAGCAACAGGCGCTCCAGCAACATGTAAATTACTGGAATCAGGCAGACCCGAATGGCGCCTACGAGCATGAGAAGTACGAGTACGGCTGGCAAGTAGGCTACTCAGACGCGATGGCCTTCTTCGAAGGTCGTGGCACGCAAGGTGATAAGATCGGTATGCTGGAGCTGTGGGTGCTTAAGAGGATTAGAGAAAGTGGATACAGAGGCGGTTTCACATGGCTGTTTGAACAAGGACTGCGGAAAGGTATCAGCGACTTCGCTGACGTGGTTGGTAATTGATGTTCGGCACACGGTCATCTTATCTTCGTTGTTCCTCCAGTCAATCTCCAAGACGACCAGTTCAAATTCCTTAGCTGGAATGCACCTCACCCCCAGTCACAAGTGAACCCTCGAAAATCAACAGTCAACGTCGCCATGGCTAAACTCAGGATTGCAATGTCTTTCCTTGATGACTGCTATTGCGCGCGAACTGGTCGACTCCAGTTGTGCAGCTGTTCTGCAACCCGTATCAATCGACGGCGATGGAAGTCACTCAACCTCTGGTAACTGCACCCAGCACTGACAACAAACGTCAGTGTATCAGAATTAAGGCACGTATCAAGATCAATGGAGACCATCTGCCGCCACAGCCTGTAATGCCAGCACAGCAACCATATCAAGCGTACTGCGAGACAATTACATCCTCAAGGCCTCAAAGTCCAGATATCTTTACCTCTCCTCCCACACAGCAAAGCACCATCCTCCCTGCTCAGATCTCGATCGCGCCTACATATACTGCTCGAATAATCACTCGGAAGAGAGTGGTGTCAAACGTGGTATCCCCTCAGCATTCTGACCCAGTCAATAACACACCAACCACATCGCTCGAAACGACTCACGAAAGAAACAAACAAAATGCATCAGCCAATTACGTATTTTCGGAAAGGGACACAATGTCGGGAAGTGAACAACGAGCCGTATCACAGTCAACAATCGCTCGCGGCAGCCACCTTGGAGCACCCGCTGACCATATGCCGCGTAACCGTACACTATCACTTTCACAAGTACAACAAGAGACCCTTCCTCCAAACCCAACGATCCAGACGACTCCGACGAGAACGCCCTTGCGGCAAAAGCGGTATGGAAGGATGGAATACCGCCCATTGCCTCCCTTGCCACCACTGCCACCTGAAGCTGCTGCGGACGCTACGGTCGATCAGCAAGATTTAAGACAAACAACAGTGAACTTCAGTCGAGGGGAGATCAAACCGAAGTCGTCACACGTTCAAGAGCAGGCAACGGCGCCGCATCTAGCATGCATCAATGCCTATATTCCGCCACCGGCACTACCTACTCCTGGCTACCACCATATCCACCCTTTATCTGCAGCAATTGAACACGAACGTCCCCACTCCAAAGCCTCGAGAAGAACTGTTACCTTTGCAGACACCTCTACGCTTTCATCTCGAAGCTCATCGTCAGATCACCACGACATCGACCATACTCACCGCCAAGTGCAGGCTTTGCGGCAGAGCAAAAGCTTTTCAACGGATACACAACTCCCCTCCTCGCTCCGCCTCTACAAGTCTCACGACAGTTTGTTGGTCACCAACAGCAATGACACTAGTAAAGCTGCCCACGCTTCTCGACGCACTATGCCAAAAGACTCGAAACACAAGTACATGTTTGGCCAACGACCAGCATCCATAGTGACAACAACAACACCGGGCCTCAGAAGAGCCAGCAACCCCAAATACAATCCCCGGCTCAGCACTTCAAAAGCCCAGTATCGCGGTCTGCAGACGCTCCCACGTCCCCTACCTTCCTCACTGCGCGTCGGCGAACCACAAACCGGTCCTCGTCAGCCGCCATGGGGCTCGCTAGAAGATCTGGAAGAGGAGAGGGAGAAGAGAGGCGATGCGAGGGAGCGTAACCAAGCCAAGCAATTTAGGTCTACCACTCTGAGCCAGGCTACTACGATTGGCTCTACGGATAGCTTTGGCAAAGAGAAGATGAAGAAAGAGGTTGAGGAGTATAAAGAGCAGGTTATGAGCGTTTATCCGGATATGACGTTTGATGGTAATGCGGGAAAAGGTGGACGACGGAGTTGCTGTTGTGTGGTTATGTGATGGGGCTGATAATAGTACACGGTATGCGACTGATTCGAAAGTTGATAGGCTTAAGGCCATCCTTGACTTGTGCCCCTTGTAGACTAGCGTCAATAAACAATCACACGGCCATAAGAGGCAGCAGCGTCCTGACATCCCCACCTGAATGTAACAATATCCGCATCGCGCGGGTTGGGAAATCGAGATGACATCCACATCTAGGAGATGCAGTCACCAAATCCTACAGCTCGAGCCTTCGCCATTCGCGGAATTAGCAGGCTACACTCAACCTTCACTTCAGGAACGAACGGCAGCGACGACCAGATCCTTCCGAGAGACTCAGTCCTCCGCGAATACAAAAGATCCGATTGAAGTCTTTCCGGCTCCACTAATACTTCCATTCGATGACTTGAATTATGATCCAGACTGTGAATCTCAAGATTACGAAGGCTGGTTGCAGGTCAAGACAAGAAACAAGGTCTCTGCATCGAGACAA
Organism: Phoma sp. RAV-16-625; assembly: GCA_004335185.1. NCBI lineage: Eukaryota > Fungi > Ascomycota > Dothideomycetes > Pleosporales > Didymellaceae > Phoma > Phoma sp. RAV-16-625. Next base: position 16,078 of record SAUA01000119.1, read on the forward strand.
ACGATATACATCGCACGCGTACCGGAAATCACAAGAGAAGTTGCGTATATGAAGGCCTGGACTGTACCCAGCGACTCTGCCTCCAAAGAGAAGAAATCACAAAGTCCAAGCATTGATAGCTTCATCGACTACACCAGTGCCTTCTACCACGGCCTGCCAGTCAAAGAGCTCCCAACCCGACTGAAATGGACATCCTGGGAAGGAAGCACCGTAATAAACCGCACCAAGTCGTTACCGAAATACATCGCCCTTCAGCACGGTAGTGAAAGGACACGCATCCGCACCCGTGTCCCTCCTGACGCCACTTTCTCAGCCCAGCTCAACCTCGACGACATCCTCGACGGCGCAATCAGAGCCCTGCCCAGAGATGCTCATTCACTGCTCCTTCTAGTAGATCACGACATGTGGGAAGCCGATGACGACTTCTGCTGCGGTCGCGCATATGGCGGAAGCAGAGTCGCCGTTGTGCAGACGGCGCGGTACAATCCCGCGCTCGACGTGAAAGAGGGGCTGGATCGAACTCACATGTGGCCTTTGAGTCACTGTAAGGCTTTCGTTGACGATCTGTGTCGTGCCGAGGATCTGCTGCCGAAGAAACCCACGCGTCTACAAGCCACGAGCTCGAGAACGGGGCCGATGCGGAAAGCTGTCGATGCCGCTGCGAGCAAAATGAGTTGCCAAGAGACGAGCGGAGACGCGGAAGCGCTCTGGTTCTCCCGCTTGGCTAGGACCGTGAGCCATGAGCTTGGGCATTGCTTTGCGCTCGGGCATTGTGTGTATTATGCGTGCAACTTGCAGGGTACGGCGGGAATGAAGGAGGATGTAAGGCAACCACTGTATCTCTGTCCGGTTTGCGAGACGAAGCTTAGTCATGCTGTTGCGGTTGAGAGATTCAGAGGAGGTGAGGATGAGAGGAGGGACTGGGTCAAAGAGCGGTGTGAGAGCTTGAGAGGGTTTTGTCAGAGGCTTGAGAGGGATGGGAAGGGGACGGCGATGTGGAGTGGATTGGATGCCTGGCTGGGAGAGAGGATGTTGGGTTTGTAAGATTTCACTTCCTGGCACCCAGAACTACGACGACAGTTTTCACTCGCAGTTCTTTTTATAGCATTTCACCTGCTCGTATACCACCATCAACCACCAACACATTTTCAGTCACGAAGCTGCTCCGCCCACCCACCAAATACAACACCCCATCCGCAATAGACCTATGGAGTAATTCCCATGTCCTCTATGGTACTGGAATATATTTCAGCAAGTGAAAAAGTCCATACAAGCACTCTACGCAAAGACCAACCCCTTATATCCAGACATCTTACACTCCTCACACCGCCTACGATACTCAACCGCACTCCCCGTATACCTCGCCGGATGCGAACTTCTCTCCGTCTTACCCTCTACATTCTTATTAACTCCCGTCATCCAGCTATCCACCTCGTTCATCAGGCTCCCCTTACTACAGTCATACACATGCTCCGTCCACCTATCAACCGCCTCCTGCGTCGGCTCAACAGCCGTATACCCATTATCCACACAGTACTGCAGCAGTTCCCCAATGACGTGGACAGCGTGCTCGATGCTCCGTGTCGTGTTGCCGAAGGGCTGGTGCGGGCCGAGAGTCATGAACATGTTTGGCATCGAGGGGACGGTGATGCCGAGGAAGGTGTGGGGTTTGTGGTCGGGCCAGATGGCGTGGGCACCTTCTTTGCTATTACTACTGGCGATTAGGGGGCGCGCGGATTTGCCGTGCCAGGTGATGGCGTTGAAGGCGCCGGTTATGGCGTCGAAACCCGTGGCGTAGATTAGGATATCTAGCTCGTGCTTTTTGCCGTCCGAGGTTACGATGCCGTCGGCGGTTATTTTGGTGATTGCCGTCTTTTGAAGGTCGACCAAGTGGACGTTGGGCTCGTTGTATGCTTCGAAGTAGCCGCTTTCAAGGGGCACTCGTCGAGTACCGAAACCGTGGTTCTTGGGTATCAAACTTTCTGCCGTCTCGGGATCGTGTACCCGCTGGCGGATCTTGTCTGCCATGTATTTGGAGTATAGTTCGTTCGCCTGGCGATCGGTGTATGTATCTCTGAAAACTCCTATCCACTTGCCAAAACCTGGCGCGTTGTACATCTTCTCCCAGAGTGCCAGACGCTCTTCATCAGTCACTTCTGACGACCTTCGTGGATCGGCTTGGTGTATGAAACATGCAGGTGTTTCTGCGCAAGCCTTGAACACCGAGTCATACTCGTTTTTGTAGATGTCCATTTGTTCAGCAGTGATTTCGAAGTTACGAAGCGGCGCCGACCAGTTTGCTGTTCGTTGGAAGACACTAAGTGACTTGATGCCGCCCTGCTTTGAAATGGCAGTAATAGTCTGAATCCCTGTAGCACCAGTGCCGATGACGCCGATGCGTTTGTTGGCAAAGTCGCGACTGATGTCGAGATCGGATGGCCATCGGGACGTATGAAACGCCTCGCCTTTGAAGTCCTGAACTCCAGGTATAGCAGGCAGCGTTGGCGCAGAAAGAATACCAAGGCAGCTCAGAAAGAATCGTGTTGTGTACTCTTTGCTTTCGGCATCGACGAAAGACCATGTGTGGTTTGCATCGTTCCAACGAGCTGTTTTGATCTGCGTATTGAATTGTATATCCTTGTACATGTCGTGTTTCTCGGCAACGCGTTTGATGTACTTCTGCGTTTCCGGTTGTGGAGAGAACGCCTCTTTCCAATGCCATTCATCAAGGAGTTCCTTGTCGAACGAGAAGCTGTACGACAGGGATTCTGAGTCGACGCGACATCCAGGATACTGATTCCAGTACCAAGTGCCACCAACGTCGGGCGCGTTGTCAAGAAGCTTCACACGCCACTGCGGAAAACGCTTTCGAATGTGATAGAGGCTGCAAATGCCGGATAGCCCGGCACCAATGATGAGGACGTCATAGTCAGGGCCTGCTCCGGCGATTGAGGGCATGATGCTTAATAGGTGGTGTCGGTATAAGCAAGCGTCTGGCTGCAGATGCGAAGATGTTACGGCTCAAGTACTGAAAAAGCAATGCTCTGGCTACCCAGTATCACAAGTCAATGAAAACAACCCCAGTTCCACAAATGGTCCGAAGTAGTCCGACAGGAAACCCATTTCCGTAGATTGCCAGCTGGACTTTCCTGTCGCGAGAGTGGGCATACACCATCTAAAAGTCGCCGACGAGCCACTTGGCATTTATGCTTATACATTAACACCAGCTGCGACCAAGTACGCAAAGCTATAGTCTCTTGTTAATTTATACATACGTCTCTTACCTAGTGACTCTCAAAGTTTTAAAGTTCTAGCTTAGAAGTTGCGTATACTGTATTAGAAGAGTTGTGTAGTGTACAGAGGTGGCTCATCGGCGGCTCTCAGATGGTGTATGCGCTGAGTGTGGGCCCCGTACTTGCTTGACGTATCAGACAAGGGATGATGCGGGGAGGTGTGGTGGAGGACGAAGGTTTTCGCCATCGCGTTAGGCTATCGGCTAGTGACGCGCGTTGTTGGGACCACCATGCAGTAGTCGCAATTTGCAGATAGATATCGAACAGTTATACTACTAACGGATTTGGAAGCTCGTGCGCACAAAGTCAAGTTTAGGCCTCGAGTTATGCAAGCCCTTGTAAAAGGTTGCCGGTTACAACGCCCCTGATACATCATTTTTCAAAGCAAGGGTTGGGAGTTTGTACTCATACGCACATTCTGTGTGTAGAGCTAGTTGAACCTCCGACAAAGTACGCGGTGGTTGGTGCCTCTTCCGGCATGGATTCTGCAATAGCAAAGCTTCTTGCGTCTCGTAAGTTTCTATCTCACTTTCCGATATGAATAAGAAGGGCTCGATGACAATACTAGAGTCCAATGAGCAGCATGTGTATACCATTTTCGATGTGCGAAACGGTAGCAAGCTCGACTCTTGAATCAGGTTGACTGTCGGATAGTGCCGTCAATGTGACCGATATTATGACAGTGTAGAATTCGACAGGTTCTGACTGGAGTAGTTCCTTTGCCGTCAGCACGAATGCCGTCTTCAACTCTTTGCGGGCGTAGCTAAAGGCTATGCAGGATGGTGGAGTATAGTAAGTTTGGTCAACACAACTTACTTCCATATAGTCCAAGCATATACAGGGTTCTGCAGCCAGTATCTTCGGTCAATTCGGCGCCTCTGGTAACGTGCCTAATGTTGTCTGTATCGGTTCCAACATATTCGAGTTCCCTGTATCTGGCTGTTGACGAAACCTCGCCAGGGTATTCGGAGTGGGATTGGAGAAACAATAGTGTTCTTGGTGTCAACGCCCTGCTAGAAGAGACGAGGGCAATCCTGCTTCCTTGAATGTTGTCTTGCACATCTTCTGGTCATTCCGAGATGTGATTGCTTACGAGCATCTGGTCTGGAGCTAATCTGAAAACCCGAAACGAACCTAATATCAGGAGACATCTAGGATAGCTCTGCAGGGGTTTCATAAGCTTGTGGATATCAAGATGGTGGAATTTGGAAGGCGTTCTTCGACTTAATCTTTCGAAATGGCCACTGGCATAGCGTCCACAGCTGCCTGTTCCGGAAACATGGGTGCATACTTCACCGCGGCCAGTTACGCCTTGTAGAACTCATCCGCCTCTTTCTCTGTGACGTCGCTGACAAGGGACCGCTTCTCATCGATCAGCCCGTACCGACTTCCTCTAACCCTCCACCACATGTCTCTCCGGTCTCCGTTCAGTGTGTTATCCAAGAGCTCATTTTTGAACGCACGCACGAAGTCGTTGTACATCTCCGGTTCCTCAAGCTCAGTAAGCTCATCCCTCATCACCCTCACAGCTTCCAATGCCCTTCCATAACCACTTTCACCCACACTGTTCTGCACTAGACCGCGAATCTCCTTGGCCATGGCATTAGCGGCGGACTGTATAGCCGCCAGATCGTCGGTGACGGCAAGTGCTTGTTTGAAACTCGGGACAAGATTCGCAGGATCGATATTGACTTGTGTTGGATTTCCTAACAGCGCATCAACATCAAGCCCCGAGATAGGTTTTTCACGCTCAGAGCGATGACGCTTGCCACGGCCTTTGACTTTGGGTGGGACCTTCTTGACGTCTGCGGAGACTTTCAGGGATTCAAGAGCCTTGCCGGAGTGCTCAAGAAGGTCCGCAGGTGGAGCGGAATATTTCGTAAGAATGGAGGGTGGGTCGGGGATGGTGAGCGTAGGATCAGGGTGAGTTGAGCGCCATTTCACGATATGGTTGATGCGGTGAACGAGGGGTGCGTATGTGTCTTCTGGCTTCGCGTATTCGTCTGGGTTGCCGTCCTCGTCCTCTGCAAATGTGGACAGGTCCATGGCATCAACATAGGCGTCCATTGCATCTGTTAGATCCTTGTTGGGAAGATCTTTGTGCTCTGTGATGACCTTCCCGCTTACAGTAAGCTTTCGGTCTAGAGGCGGGAATTTGTATCGTCGCATGTCTTCCTCGAAAGGTAATTCCACATCAATTAGGCACTCAAAGTCCGGCTCGATGCGTGGCGACAGAAGAACCATGACTGGAGGTTTGTTTTGCTTGGTGACCAGGCGTGCAACGGCGTACAGGCCACCCTCGTGCAGAGCATGTATGAACGACGATAGCGCGAGCTGAGCTTGCTGGTTCGTCCTCTGAGGTACGATGTAGTTCGTACGGCTCATGGGAAGGTAGCGTTCGAATTCCTCTTCCCTAGCAAAGCCAACAAGCTGCAGTGATGGATCTGTTTCCAGCTTTACGACATTGAAGTCAGATTCAGCAATGTGGACTGCTGTTCTGCCATACTCGTAGCCCTTTTCTAGCTCTTCCATTTCGACATTCTTCTTGGTGCCTGGTTCGTCAGGATCGTCGATCTGGTAGCCACGCTGATGTCGCACGCTCGCCAGATCGCTCATAGGCTGGTCTTCTCCAACTATGGTGGCCGGAAATTGATCGCTTGGGCCGGCGGCGCCCAGATCTGTTCGTACGACGAAAGAACTTGCCGTAGGTGGCTTGGCAAGCATCGTGCACGGGTATCGTTCTACGTCGATAGTGAGGGTAGCTTCAAATTGATCTGGTGGGCCTCCAAGAGTGAGCTGACCCTTGAAGCTGGGTATTGGCCGTGTCTGCTTTAGGCGCGGGACGTTGAGCTGCTCGATAGCTTCTGCTAAAGTACCGAAATTACCGTTGCAACTCTCGACGAAGCTCTTCAGCACTTCTTCGTTGTTCGCCTGCTATGTGTTAGATATCGAATACTCTAGGTATCTTGAGCGTATTACCTTCGCGTCGTTCTTGTCCTCTTCTTTGTAGCCATAGTCTGTGTCGTCGAAGTCAACGCCAAGAAGCACAATCTCGATTGGCGCATCGATATCCTTGATCTTCATCGCTATGTCATCTAGATCGCCATCATCCATCTCGCCTCTCCCGTCAGTCACTATGATGATTCGGCGATCGTATTTCAGCGGCTTGCCAGCTTTGTTTTGAGTTGCGCTATCCATCAGTTGAACGGCGACTGCTAAGGCAGAGATCACTTAAAAGGTTAGTAAAAGAGCCCAGAGGGAGTTCTGAGTTACTAACGATCTCCTTCGTCCGTCTTGTTAGGCTTCAGTTTGTCTTGCAACTTCCGTATGTCGCTCAACAGGTACCTTGACCCTCGTTAGCGTTGTCATTATCGTATACCCAGTCAACTTTACTGTTTCAGCTCAGAGAACACCGTAATGTTCTCATAGCCCTCATCTTCTTCCATGACACCATTCAGATCTGATTCGTCCGTGCGACACCCAATCACACTCATGAGCGCTGTCTTCCTGCCCGTCGCCACCTGTGCAATTGTTAGTTCTAGTTCTTGTCTCTAAACCCATGCGGCCAAAATCAACCCGACGCAATCCCAATGCGCCACGCACTAAGTCACCAAAGGAACGTCTGCATACTGTAGTCGTAATCTTGTCCCAGACGTATTCAAGCGCCCAGTCGAGATCTGTGAGATCGCGTCCATGACGCTTCTCGCCCATCGACGCCCCTAGATCGAGAATGTATATTGTCGCTTCCTTGCCCGCCATGTTTGCAGCCGACTGCGGTTTCCTTGCTTTTTCTGAGCGCGTTGCGCGTGCGTAATAGTGATGCTGGTGCTAGAAAGCCCTCGCTGAACTTTGAAGTGAACAAAAGCAACAAGATGCCAGACAAAACAGAACACTTTTAAAAGGAAAGTATTGGAGGGAGCGAGCGGATGCAAAGAGCGCGTGTGTGACGCTAGAACATGGAACGTGGTGCAGCCTGTTAGGCAAACACGCGGGTACAGACTAGTCGCGCTCGCGAGTCCACGTGATGTGCTAGCCGAATCTGTATCTGACACCCTTTGGCCATGTTGGGATACCGAGATGAAGACTGCTACTCATCATCACACGCCGCAACAGGCACATTTTGTTTATTACCTTGTAGACAGTCATTTTGCTTGTGAAGATGCGAATGCTGCACTTAAGCGGCAGAATCACGTGCATTCTACCTACACCCACGCAATCACCAAAAACACACCCTCCTACTACTGGTCAAGCTGACGGCAGTTGAGCATAGCATAAGATGGCCGCAAGAAACATCAAAAAACTTGAGGGCTCAGCCGGGATTTGAACCCGGGACCTGTCACATCTCCGATACTTTGTATCTGGGCTTGATACCCCTGGCAGTTGTTAGGGAGCTGTGGTGAGCACGAGGCAAGAGAGACTTACGAAGCGACAATCATACGACTAGACCACTGAGCCTGATGCTGTCTGAGAGACTCGAACTCACGCACACCAAGTAACGGGAGGCCTGTACAGACGACAGGATGTTTTCATCACTTAGGCCAAAACAGCCAATCTATTTATAGAAACAGCTGCTGAAATAACAAAATATGTACTTGGTATTTTAGTGACTAGCCGACAGTCATCAAAGATGAGGTTGTTGACAGAACGTACGATGAGTCACAAGCGAGAACAGCACCTAGGTGGGGCACAAGAACACCAGCACAATATATGCACTTATGCCTTGACAACCCGTGAGGCTTGTCAAGTCACATCTTACACCGAGCTTAGGTAGCACCACAAAGCTGCCGCAATATCGCTGGGACTCTGTGAGTCTGTGACAGACCTGCACGCATTTCGTGTAACACTGTGGCAGACCCAGTATCTTGTCCTTGGACTCTTTCATGGTTCTCTCGCCGAACCGAGGGGATTCAGAACACAAAAACTCCTCTGTCTCGATTACAAGTGAGCCTTAGAAGCCTTGCGGACGCAGATACAAGAGTAATAACGTAGAGACGTGGAGCAGATGTCGCGCTCCGGTAATCGAAAGCTAAGACTACAAGTTACAGAACAGGTTGCTGATGGTGCAGAGTAAAGATCAACAGGACTTGTTGAGAGTCTATGATGGGAGGAGGCATGAGATCGTAAATGGCAGCATACTTATTGCGAATCGTTGCTAGAGCTGAGTTATATGCTTTTGGGCAACGAATACGAAGTACGACGGGTAAAGGGAGAAAAGACAGGTGACCTTTTAAGAGATCGCGTTCGGTAGCAGAGAGATGGAAGTCGGCGTGTTGATCGAGAGTGTGCAGAATCTCACGTGATCTGGCGTTGCGCTAAAGTTTTACGCGATCTTCGCCTTCGAGCCAGGAGCTATCATGGTCCTGCGAACCGCAACTCAAACGTCATCAGATTGATCTCAATTGCCTGCGGCACCGCACTTCACAGCATGCTCTGCGCTTCATATGCTTCCTTGTGAAAGTACAGCTTTTCACATCTTGCTTAGCGTGCTATGTCTTTCTTTGGCGTGGTCTCAGGCTCTACTTCAAGATGCATCCCAAGATGTGGCATACCGTTTTCCCGCTCGCAGTTTATATTACCAAAACAACACGCCACTTCTCTGTTTCTAGCGCGCTTCAAGTCTGAGTCAGCGCGAGCACCTCCGTCGAAGCCAGCTAAACCTGTATCCAAGCCTGCGTCAACAAATAATCAACCCGTTCGAAGAAGGAGCAGTCCCAAAGTAGACTCAGCAAGAAAGGCATCGCTTCTGCTCAATGCCCTGAAGAAGTCAAGCCAGCCACCTGTACCTAAGACTGTGGTAAAGCCTGCGAATGAGACAGCGTCTACAACTACGACTCAATCCGTCTCAGAAAGCCTATCCACTCCAAGGCATTTCATGAAAGACATAAAACGGTCACCAAGTAAAGGACCAGAAGATGGAGTGACGATCACTATCGATGAGAAAGAGGCGGCAATCCAGCGGCGCATTGTTCTCATGAGGAGAAAGCTTCTCGTTCCTGGAATATGGACCCTACTCGCATTGAGTTTCACTTATCTCGCACTCGCATTCCTGGACGTAAAGACTGGAATACCAAGCTCCGATGGCAGTCAGCTTCCCGAACATGCGCAACCTCCCCAAACCTGGTACTTGACTCCGACAGTTGTCCTTGAAGGCGTCAAGGCTGGCTGGGATGAGCTCGACAATCTCACAATTGGTATTGTTGTTGCAACATTCGCCATCCACCTCCTCAAGAGGTCCCCACTACCCATCTGGGAAAAGCTCATTCACATCACTGGCGAGAAAAAATGGACGGCGTTCACATACCCTCTCGTTAATGCCAGCTGGGCGCATGCTGCAACAAATATGGCCGCACTTGTGTGGTTTCTGCCGGGCGTTGTTCGGTATTTTGATGGTGATCTTTTCCACACGGCAGCCTTTCTTGTCAGTGTACCGCTCATCACAAGCTACATCGCGCATTTTGCGTATCGCCTTAACCTCGCCAATGGGTTGATAATGAATCTGGGTGCTAGTGGTGCTATTGCTGCTGCTTTGGGTATCTACTGTGTCGTTTATGCGAATGAGAAGATGTGGTTGCCGCAAGGCCTCATTCTCAGGCTTGATACGATGTACTGGGGCATGCTTTTTGCTGCCTCGCAAGCCTACAAAACACTTCAGACCCCTAAGGGGGGTAACAGACCCGCCTATTTGGTATTTTATGCTTAACTCATGACGTCTTGATACCGTGCTGACTCTGTACAGGTCCATCTAGCCAGTCTAGGACTCGGCGCGGCATATGCGCACTACGATTTGAAACACCATCTTTGGATACCCCTCGTCTCGGAGATCAGTGCCCGAACTTAAGTGACAAAGGCCGAGACGTTACGTACGTTTTCCAGTACAAATGTAGAATATGTATGAATAGTTGGTGTCGGCTCGTTCGATTCGTAGACACAATTGCGAAGTCCTAATGGCGGAGGTTGCCCCAGCACGATCTTTCCAAATCTTTCACCTTTTGACCGTTCTTCGTTTTTCGTCTGGGTAGTGAGCCTTATTCCGAACTGGATACCGGCTCTCGGCACCTTCGAACTTGGAGCTTACTCGCCCTACTTGTGAGTCCTAAAGAGCGTGGCTTGGTCCAAGTTGATTTGCAAAACCTTAGGATGAAAGCCTACCACGATTTTATACGCCGATTTGATCTTGATGTAACACAATCATCTGACTCCCGCTGCTAACGTAATGTCGTTCTTTAGCGAGGCTGTCCGATCAGTGGTTCTCAAGCGCACAGGCATTCGAGATCTAAACACCAGCATTAATAACAAGTATAGCGCTAGGAGGGGACGCTACAGCAATAAAATAGCCAGTTGTCCAAACAGCTCCCTCTAAACCACTAACATCGACCTCAAGGTCAGTCTAAAAATGTCCCTGAAGACTACGTCAAGTACCGTGCGCATACTAACCCCCTTCACTAATTCCAGACTCGTCTGCACTAGCAATCACATCCATGGCTGCTGCAGCAAGGAGACAGAATCTTGTTCTTTTGGTTCTTCGCTGCTTTTGCTGCATGTCACAGCAGTTCCGTGTGGAGCTTGGAGAAATGAGGTTTGATATACATCGACTGTGCCGCCTTAGCACAGGGCAGGCCTTGCCATTGTTCTGGAGGAAATGCGGACGTGTCGATATCCTTAATTAACTAAAAACCCAAAGGATAGTAGTATCTGAAGACCTAGCCCATATCACCGGCCTTGGAGCGGTTCAACCAGTTCCCCTTGCTTGGTTCTGTCCATTGTGACGATCCAAGATCTCCAATTTCAAAAACGTCATTTGTGGCCCTCTCAGGAAAGAACATCAAAGCAATAACACCTATTCCAAATGAGCTGTCATTCAGTCGATTCTATAAGAACTTAAAGACTGCGGATCGACAATGACTCTACCAAAGCCGGGCCATCCACACCACCTTCTTCTTGTAGCATATCATATTGCCTTTCCAGCTCGCTCCCCAGCCTGTCAACGAAAAAACGTCTGCAGTTTGCCTCCACTGCAGATCTTAGTCACCCCGCAAAGCTCTTAAATGTTTGTCGTCGGCATCAGACCAGACTGACTGCAGACCGCCCCAGGAACCACTCTCGATTTCTTCCTCGGCTTGTACATATGTTGGCCAACCGAGGTCATCAATGAGATTGAGTATTTATGTTCTAGGCTTTTCGGAAAGAGTCGTATGATGGATGTTCATGTGCGTGTGTACCTCTCGTATCTTCGGGCTTGGTCGCACTGTACGCCTGTGTTGTGGTGACTGACTGGATTCCATTGTCGTCAAATCGCTGAACTGTCTTTGGCGGTTGACTACTGTTGGCTGGTTTTGAAGCTCATGTCGCCTCAAGCCCACAGCCCGCACAGATCTAGTATTAGAAAGGAACTGTGCTTGGACGTCTTCATCCGCGACTCCCTAAAGCACTTGAGCGTCCCCCGTCCTTGTCCAGGATCTGGCTATGCAGCTAGCCCCGTCATATGTTGAACCTATTCTTGAGAGACCCAGTTAGCTGGCGCGAATGCGAATTGTGAGTTCAGAACCATGGTGTTCGAGATGATACCCAATATTGCTGGTCAGCTGATCTTGTCGCCTAAGGCTCTCGAGAAGGTTATCATTGTCCTCAGCCCAGACAGCCCGCTGAAGCTGATGCTGATTGAGGCGCTGTTGAACACAATCTTTCTTCTCGGTTGGGACGGCTTGCGATCTCAGAATTAACAAGACATGCTTCGTATAGCTCGATGTGGATTGATTCTGTCCAGGGTTCTGAAAGACATGCTTGCAGACGTCATGGAACTAGAAAGAACGATGGACACTCACGACTACCTGCGTAGGATGTAATTACAGTTATTACGGATCCTTCTGTTTGCCTCACCCATGCCGAATACATTCATATTGAGGGAAACCAGCTGCTCAGCAAGCAGTCAGGATTTCCCCTGTTACAATCAAACACTTGCAAGCTAGCTGCGCCAGTCATGTCGTGACATCAAGTGCTGTAAAGTAGATATCGATCATTAAGGTTGCGGGAAGGGAGAGAGCAGCTGACCTCGCGATCGTTGTGACCAAAACCGGCCCCCGCACGACCCTCAACCCTTCTCGTCGCGTCACGTCGCGTCATCACCAAGAAACACCAACAACACACCCTGCCTCTAGAACGCATACATCTCCTCCTTTAAGCAACACGCCCTGCTCTTAAGGCCATTGGTTTGTTTGAGTTTGAAGTTGAATTGCGATTCCTTGCAAGATGTCTGGCGAATTACTGGGCACCGACGCGCCCGAGTCGAAGGAGTATAGAGCTATGGACGATGATGACTTAGAGGCTGAAATTGAAGATATGGATATGAAGGATAGCTGTGATGCTGTACGGTATGTGTACTTTTTCTTCAAGACCATCTCGTTACGAAGCTTTGTATGGCTCCTATTTCACGTGTGCATGATACACCTTACGAAGTTTTACATTTTAAGGTACAATTGTTTATGTTCAGCTTCCTATCCACCACTCCGTTTATTTTGAGCCAGTCTGGGCTTATCAAGCGACTCGAATTGATGTCATCCCAGCCGTAAGATCCGAAATTTCATCGACTGCGGCGACATGAAAGTAGGAGAATTTCAAAAAGCGATCGGTGCCAGCCCGACCACGTATTCGCGTTTCATGAGCCAAAATGGACGTCACAAGGGCTCTGCATCCTCGGTATATCGCAATGCATGGATGTTCTTCAAGAGACGCGAGCTGCGCGGCATTAAACCATCTAAAAATAACACAAAACCAAAAGCAAGCGAACCTGCGGCGGCGCCAAATATTGCTAATATCGAATTGGAGGGCGAGGAGGACGACGAGGTCGAGGTCTACGGTACGTCTCTATTCCCACGCTCAATAACTCAGCGATGGGCGCATGTCTAATCAACTGCAGACACGTGCGACGAAATCCGCCGCAAAATCAACGCACATCTCAAGAAACCCGGTATGACACAAGCCGCATTCCTGCGCGACATAGCCGCCTCTTTCCAGATGGCAGAACGTAAGATCCAATCTGCGCAGCTCAGCGCATTCCGTAGCAAGAAGGGCGCACGCGAGGGTAGCTCGAGTGCCGTGTACTATGGCGCATATGTGTACTTTGAGAAGTTGAGAATCGCGCAAGGCAAGCCCAAGAGCAAGAAGAGGCTCGAGATGGAAGATATCCATTGCATATACGGAGGCATGGACCGCAGCAGGTCTCGGAAGTATGTCGTGTCGGCGGGGCATACTCCGTATGTTGATGAATATGGGAGAGTGAGTGTCTACTAAGAGCCATTAGCGAGACGGTCCTTGAGACTTCGGACTGACGCTTGGATGGTTGCTCGTTTGGAGCTTGCGGCTGTCTTAATAATCTGTTTGTATCACGGCCATCCAGTATATTCGAAAAAGCCGTCTACTGGTGGGTCTTTGTGATTGTTGTCTTGTATATACTGGTATTGCATAACTTGTTGCCCCCTCAAATGCTGAATCAAACGATACGCCCTTAACGCCGTTGCTGTAGATTGACCTTGCCTCGATACGTTATAATGTTGCCGCTGCCTCGATAGCTCCTGCTGCCTTGAAAGCTGTTTTATTTGTAATGACAATCTCGACAGGGTATTTCCATTCCATGAACTTGGCCCAGCCTGTGTGTTTACGGTCAGCGATCGTTTCAACTTCTGCCCGCCACTGAATGACGTACCGTAGTATGCAAACTTCCGTCCAAAGTATTTCCCAATGTATGGTACCATGACCATGGTCAGCAGCAGCTCCATTTGCTGCAATGACTCCCGCCATTCTCTCTCTGCGTCTGAAACATATTCGTCTTCGTCGACTGAGGAGCTTGTGGAAGAGGAGGGAAGGGAGTCGATGTCGGCCTCGGAGGAGCTGGCGTGCGGCTCGATGAAGCTGTGGCTGTTGCTCAGAGACATGGCGGCGGTGGTGGTAGCGTGCAGGTTCGACAGACAAGGTGTGACTGAGGCGACAGCGGTTTGCTACCGTAATTGCATCGATGGAGCTGAGGGTCTGGCAGTACGGGGTCAAAGCTACCCCGGCACGCGTTGGTGATGTGAAGCCGAGCGCAGCAGCCAATGAGCGAAGGTGGGGCTTAGCGTGTCGTGGCTGAATTCTTGGCAGTTGCGTTCGACTCACAGCATGCGGCAAAAAGAATGAAGGTCAAGCTCCGTCTCCGCGACTCCACACCCACCACCTACACATACCACTAACCCGAATACTGGGATCTACTGCCCAGGAATACGTCTTCATACACGACAGCAACAAATCCAGGCACAACCGCAATCATGGCTGATACTGTACGTCATCTCGAGCCCCACGTTTGCATTCGAAATACAAAGTTTCCTTGAGGAGGACGCCTACCATCTTGGAAACCCTTTTCGCCCGCTCGCCGTCAACTGGTCTGCTGCAAATACAAATTCTGACACGAACGAACAGGAATCTGCCGAGCGCAAGCCCCGCAAGTCTGTTGCATTCTCCGAGGGCACCACAATCGTCGACAGCGATGGCCAGGTCACCGAGTCGAAAGAGACCAACGGTGGTAAGTCATCGGCTGAGAGCCACTCCACGGGCTCACCTGCACTTGCGGGTAAAAACCCATACACGTACGCATACATCGAATATTAGGCTGACATGTGGGGTTATAGGCGATGACAAGGACGTCGAGGAAGTCACCGAGATGTTCGCCGACCTAGCCAAGAAGGTGCGAACGCGACCCCATGGTTCAGACACCAACAACCAAACTGACACATGAACAGAAGAAGAAGAAGTCGACTAAGAAGAAGGAGGGCGAGGAAGGCGAGGACGCCGCTGAAGGAGACTTCGCTGCGCTGAAGAAGAAGAAGAAGTCCAGCAAGAAGAAGGTCGAGGACGACTTCGAGGCCAAGCTTGCTGCCGCTGGTGGTGATGCTGCTGAAGAGGAGGCACCCGCTGCCGAAGAGGAGGAGGTCCAGGAAGGCGATATGATGAAGGGCACCGGCATCTGGTCGCACGAGAGCACAACCCCCATCAAGTATGACATGCTCCTGAACCGATTCTTCACCCTCCTCCACTCTCAACACCCCGATCTCGCCGGCAACAGTGTCAAGAGCTACAAGATTCCGCCGCCGCAGTGTCTCCGTGAAGGAAACAAGAAGACCATCTTTGCCAACATCGCCGAGATTTGCAAGAGGATGAAGCGTACCGACGAGCACGTTACTCAATTCTTGTTCGCCGAACTGGGTACCAGTGGTTCCGTCGATGGTTCCCGCCGTCTGGTTATCAAGGGTCGTTTCCAGCAGAAGCAGATTGAGAACGTTCTCAGGCGGTACATTGTCGAATATGTTACCTGCAAGACCTGCCGATCCCCAGACACAGAGTACGTTGATTGTAGTCTCTTCCGAGTTTGCGTGTATGCTAACTTTGATGTAGTCTTTCCAAGGGTGAGAACCGTCTCAGCTTCGTCACTTGCAACAGCTGCGGTTCTAGACGTTCAGTACAGGCTATCAAGACTGGTTTCTCTGCACAGATCGGAAAGAGGAGGAGGATGATCAAGACCTAATGAGTTCACGTTTGCGCTTCACGAATATCGACATGCGTTTGCTTGGCTGGGTTGGCGGGCGCTACGGATGTCATGGCGGCTTGCTCGTTCGGATGAACTATGGCAAAGGGAGCGGTATACAAATAGCCTGGTGTACAAGACTACATAGGAGTGATTTATGTCGATTCACGTTGATGATACAATTAAAAGTTAACCAACACATTGTGCTGTCATTCAATCACTGGAGACAGTAAACCCACTTGAGCAGAATGTGCGATCGGACCGGCAAAGAGCATGCCTTCGTTTATCATGTCCAACACATACGGATTGAAAATGAGGAAATTACACGACCCGTGGGCGTCAGCAAATCACCTCCAGACATGGATGCGAGAAACAGAGTAGGCGCTTATGTGCGGGACGCCAACGCTTGGACCCTGACCCTGGCCAGAAGCTCCGGGGAGCTTCGATGTTTCCTGGCCAGCGTCTTGGACACAGCACGTCACAGCACGCGTGTCTCCCTCAGCGCGTGTGTACAGATGGCCCGAAATAGCTTTGGAACACATGAGATCAGCATAACCACGCTGTGCAACCCCGGTAAGCTGTAGCAAAGGTCAGGAGAACAATGCGGGGCCTGCTCTATTCGGCGGCTACATACCCCGCTAGCCAACAGCTATGGATGATTGAGGCTGAGCTTGACACGAACAGGTAACGAGGGGCGCGGCGGGCGGTTATATGTGCTGACCATACGCCTGTCTTCTGTTCTGTTCGGAGCTCCAGCTTTTTCCCCTTCGCGATACCCTCCCAGCTCTCCACGTAGATTGTACACGCGCTGGCCGCCTTAATAAACAGCAGTTTGCAAGTCCATCTAGACTCCAGAAAGACACAATGTCAGGTTTTGGAAACCCGCCACCAGGCGGAAACTTCTACCCTCGTGAGCTTTACGCGTGGCATTCTTGTCAACATGGACTGATCAGTTGCAGCACCACCAGAGAAGGGTGGATATGGTACGCAGTTCCATCTTGCCGGCCGCCAAACATCCCACTAATCCACGATAGATCAACAACACGGTCAACAGCAGTATTTTGCGCCTCCACCAGGCGGCCAGTCATACCCTCCACCTCCCTCCTCTCCTCCTGCACAGCAACATCAACAACAGCAGCAGCCACAACACTATCCTCCTCCGCCAGGTGGACAGCAACAGCAATATGCGCCGCCCCCAGACCACACCCAACAACAACACTTCCCGCCGCCGGGCAGCGCGCCTCCCCAGCATCATCCACAGCAACATCAGCAACACCAGCCGCCGCAGCAGCTGTTCCCTGAGAAAGGGCCCTTGAGCCCTTACGGCACGCCAGCACCAACTCAAAGTCCTCTTCAACAACCACTACAGCAGATCAGCCAGCAGCAGATACAACCACAGCAGCAACAAGTCCAGGCCTCACAACCACAGTTCGCAGGCACAGGAAGCACATCAGCTGACGATGTCGGTACCTTTAATGGTGGAAGCTACCGAGTGAGCCACAGGGACACAAACACGATCCTCACAGTGCAACTTGCAATCGGATGTCCCTTCACCGCGAAACCTGGTGCGTTACTCTTGTTCAGTAGGCCCGAATTTAGGGGACGGTACCACTGACAGATACATAGGCGCAATGATAGCGATGACCCCGACCGTAACCCTCAAAGGCACCATGAAATTCTCTTTGAAGAAAGCACTCATCGGAGGCGACATGTCTAAGTCAACATACACTGGTCCCGGCGAATTACTTCTCGCGCCTGCGGCTATCGGCGACATAACCATCATCAAGCTTGGGGGCCACGAGCAATGGAGCGTGGGCAAAGACGCATTTCTGGCATGTACACAGGGCATTGTGACTGAGTACAAGAGCCAGGGTGTGACAAAGGCGATGTTCAGTGGCGAGGGATTGTTCGTGTACAAGATCTCAGGTCAGGGCATCCTTTGGTGCACGAGTTTCGGCGCGATCATCAGGAAAGATGTGAGTTCACCTTATTTGTTCCCTATTCCTCCAACATGATAGCACTGTTTGTTTTGGTTGTACGCTGTGTGTTGTTGCTAACAGCCTGAATAGTTGCAAAAGGACGAGAAATACATAATCGACAACGGCCATCTTGTCGCCTGGAACTGCAAGTACGTCCTTGAGCGCATTGCGTCCGGCGGTATCGTGTCGAATATGATGGCTGGCGAGGGCCTGGTTTGCAAGTTTACAGGCCCGGGAACGGTTTTCATGCAAACAAGAAATGCCCAAGCGTTCGCGGCGTGGCTTGCAGCTAACTCTGCGAACGCGGCGATGTAGTATGAGAGCATATTCATCTCAATATCTGAACCAGGGGTTGATTCCTACAAGGTCATTATAGTACGGTGTTCGTGACTGGTCTACGAGCCAATGGAGAACTACTCCTCCAGGAATCTAAGTGAGATATCAGTGCAATTCACCAATGAAATTTGTGCTTGGGCTGCTGTCGTCGACATTCTTCTACAAGTCCGCTTTGCGATACTTTCCTCTTGTTTCATGCACCGATGCAATTTTTCCAGCGGCCATGTCTCTACAGGAAGTAAAAAGTACTGTCATAGTGGAGTATACGAGCTTGATGGCGTACTTCACATTCCACGCCGAGTAATTAGGATGAATTCGTGTCGAGTGCAGTCGGATACAAATCTGGATGTTACCATGATGATTGTATGCCGTCTAGCACAATTGAGCAAAAACATCTATCAGCAGAGAGCTAGCTTTCTAAATTTCGCGAAAAGCATGGAATTCCCAACGTTGACGATGAACATCTGTAATGGTGTTTGCGAAAATACGCGGCTAATCAACGCGTCTTTAGCGCGTTTTCATGGGTCTTGACATCATCAGCTCCACCAAAAATCATCCCATCATTGACAATCGCGAAATAACATATGCATCGGCGCTTTTGGATGGGTCAATGGGATTAAAAAACATCATCATGTCGTTGTTACCTCCAGTTCAACTCCGTTATATGTCCACTACTTCTCTCCCATTCAATTGCAAGAAACCCACGTTATCACACCACGCTTCGTCTGCTCCTCCTTAATCTGCACCAAAACAGTAACAACTCCTTTCACCACCAGTCACACAACCCCAAGCCATGTCTTTTCTCCTACGAACCACCCGCTTCATTGCATCAACCACACCACGCTTCACTACGCCCATCACGCAAAGAGCCCTCAGCACAACACTCAGGATGTCTGCTACCATCGACTCCAACCTCCTTTCCCAAATTACCGCTGCTGAAAAGACTCTCACCAACAAGGAGGGCCCCATTCCCAATGGACCCACCGCTCGTGCTCAGAAGCATGTTGGCCAGCAGCTCACCGCTCAAGTCATCAGCGAGATCACTGAGGCCGAGAAGGAGATTACCGGTTCTGCGAACCCCACCAAGGGTGGCCCAACAGCTGTTGCTCAGAAAATCTTGACAAATGAGGGTGCCACCGACAGCAGTAGCAATGGTGCACCCATTACATCGAATGCCGACCCGAACCAGACCTCGAGTAACGGCCCTAGCGGATCCGAGCAGCACGACGGCACCCTCGACTCCGCAACACTGCACAAGATCACAGAGGCGGAGAAGGAGATTACTGGAGAAGACAGGCCTGTGAAGGGCGGCCCGACAGCAAAGGCCCAGCAGCATGCGAAGGAGCCCATCACGAGCGAGGTCCTACACGACATCACTGAGGGCGAGAAGAAGATCACAGGAGGCGAGAGGGTTAAGGGTGGCCCTACATCGCAGGCTCAGAGCGAGCTTGGAAAGAGCAGGAACTGAAGTATTACTGAGATGACCTTACCGATGTACGATTACGAGACGCATTATTTTCGAGATAGAGGACGCAGCTGTGTACAACATGAGGGTGCGTGATCTGATCTGTACTATAGATACGATACCCGTTACGCCAGTAGAGGACATAGTTCTATCGGAGATGCTTTGTAACAAGCAATGATAATTACATGATGAACCTATACCCATCCAATTACTCCCCTGGAGCCTTCAACTCCTTGAATATCTTGTCCAACGCACCCTGATGTGGAGGGATGGGTTTTGGACCCTCGACAAAGTCAAGATAGCTGATATTGTTGATGAACCAGCCATCCTGAGGACCAAGCACTGCTTTGTTCGCCGGGCCAAGGAAATCATGTGGAAAGCCCATCTCAAACCCGTATGCGTTATCGATCTTATCGATCTCTTCCTCGTCGAGCCTGAGTCCAAGTGCCGCAATGTTGCCCTCAAGATGCTCTACTTTCCTGCCACCTACAATGGGAAACACATACGTACTTTTGTGCATAACGTACGCCAAGGCAATACTCGTGATCAACGTTCCCTTCTTGTTCGCAATCTCCTCCAGCACAAGACTCACCTTCTCTTCTTTTCCTGTGAATGCGACTCTGACGAAGTTCTTCCGGCCTTCACCACTCTCACGCTGCTCTTTCGTCTTGAAACCTCCACCGCCGAGCGCACCCCAGGGTGCGAGTGCCATGCCCTCGTTTAGGCACATGGGGATAATTTCGCGCTCGAAGGAGCGGTCGGCTGCAGACCAACGACCTTGGTAGAGTGAAAACTGTCGGAGACCGTGTTGGCGCGCGTAGCAATTTGCTTTGACGACCAGCCAGGCTGGGGTGTCGGAGATGCCGAGGTAGATCACTTTGCGGGATGTGCAGAGGTCGTTGAGAGTCGTCATCAGTTCTGGGATGCTGGTAGTGTAATCCCAGAGATGAATGTAGTACTGTGGATGTGGTTAGTGTGGGTGCGATGTATAGCTGAAGAACATATCCTTACAACGTCAACGTAAGTTGTACGCAGATTCTTCAGCGATCGCTCAATGGATGTATGAATGTTCTTCGCGCTGTTCCCTGAATAGTTGTCTTTCATGACCCCCTTTCCCTCGAACTTTCCCTCTTTTTCGCGCTGCTGAGCTGCACTTTGCACGCCAGTGAACTTGGTAGCAATCACCATCTCATCTCGTCTTCCTCTAGCCTCCATCCATTCACCAAGCCATTGCTCGCTCTCGCCAAACTGGTAGTTGACAGCTGTGTCGATGAAATTACCGCCTTGGTCGTAGAAATAGTCCAACATGGCAAACGCCGTTTCCTTTGTGCATTCACCAAGTGCCTCCTTCCACGAATCACCGAAGTTCATTGAACCGAGACATAGTGGGGACACGCGAACACCAGCAGTTGGGGATAGAATGCGATGGCGGCCGAGTAGCGATTTGGGAGTCTCAAGGTCGTTGAAAGACATGTCGTTGGATCGTAGGAGCTTACTGAACAGACAACCGATATTAGTGAATCTGAGCCTTCAGTGATCTTATTTAAGTGAGGTTTCGAGACGTCAGCATCGCGGCGTTTTATACTCAATGGGCACCATAGGAGTTCCGTCCGATGGACGTTGCTGCACCTGCTTATTGCCGAATGCCTTAACTCCATACTGCGGGGGTCAATGGAATGCTAAGAACATGTCAGAAACGTCAGCAACCTGAGTACAACAGCTCCACAGACTGCCTTCATGATGCCATATTGGGTCTGGTGTCAGATCTAACTTTTGCTTTGTGGCTTTAAGAGAAAGCCGTTAACCCCGCGATGACCGCCTGCTGAACGGTCGCGCCGAGTAGTCTCAGGTGCATGCCGAAGTGAAAAGGTTCCCGAGGCTACTAGGCCAATCTATATCAAGCAATTCTTATTCCAGTGGTGGGAGAATAGGTTTGGTAGATGACATTGGGTGCAAGAAACAAGGGCAGGCTGCCGCTAACGCGTCAGCACGCTTCGACATGCCAACTGGTCTGATCGTTGACGACGAAGGAACTTAGAGTTGGGAATCGCATTCTCGCTATATTCGGCTTCATGAGAAAGCTATCGGTCAGTCGATGCGCTTGTTTTGGTGATTACATCGAAATATCAAGAGCACCTCCAACAGACCTTCTCCCCCGGGCCAGCCGAAGAGATTGAACACACATAGGGCTTGCGGGCGGACCTCGCTCTTCTGTATTTGTAGTCCGGCAATCACTCCTACGTTGTCGACAAGAACATGTTACATTATCCAATGACTCACGTCGTCAAGCACTGATAATTGGTTGCTGCAACACAGAAGGTGTCGCTGTGGACTGACTGTATCGCAGGTTGCTTTATGTGCTGCTAAATCACCTGCACAAACTCGGTGGTCTCAGACAAAGCTGAGGCTATAGTTCGCTCTTGATGCCTAGGATCGTATCAGCAGTATACCAGGGGCTGCTCATAGGCTTGCTCACTTCTAAAGGCCTTTCCTTCAGTGCGAACAATGTCCACAATAGTGCTCTCAAGTGAGCCTCCAGCTGGCTTCCACCCAAGTTTCTTCTGAGCCACAGATGATCGTGTGCGAGCGTTGGTTCCCCATAGAATTGACGCATGGCCGCTCAAGGTATCAGCTTTCGCCGCGTCAATTGTCTCGAGATCGTCTCCCGAATTGATAAAGCCTTGCTTGTGCGCTTCTTTCGTGATCAAAGCACTCAATTCTCCAAACGCCTATCTTGTTAGTAATATGTTCGTCAGGTCTGGCGTCCTAACTCACCAGCTCGCCATTTTCGACGTTGAAAATGCCTTCTTTGTTCCAGAAACCATCTTTGCCATCTCTGGCCGCTCCGACCAACATGGAAACTAAATTAGCTAGATCATGAACATGAATGTTACTCCAAATATTCTGGCCATCGTTCAGCTTGAAGCCGTGGCCGAGATCCAACGTTGCTTTCGCAATCTCTGGTGCCTGGACGCTTCTCTGGTTCACTGGGCCTCTTCCGACACCGTAGATGAGAGGCCCAACAATCAGAGCAGTCTTGACCGATGAAGGTGTTTGTGATAGAACGAGGTTCTCTACCACTCGCTTAGGATTGTTTTGGATGATAGACAGAATCTTGTCTTGATCCTTGAGGTCATCGTAAACATCGTCAGTTGCATAGCCAAAACGGCCTGATGCGATCTCATCTACAGGGTAGACTGTCGCTCCTGATATCTGAATCCAGAAACTGGGCTTTTGTGTCTCGTTTTGTCGCATTTGAAGACCCTCAGCAATTGCATTCGCGCTTGCCGCATGCCCAGTAGCAGCAAAGTCTCAAAATCATGTTAACAACATGCAATACAAACATCGATGAAGGACGAATACATACTCAGAACCACATCTGCGGCCTTGGACTGCTCTTTGATCAAGTCGGTATCGTCTAAGTCTCCCAATATAGTCTTGACGTCTGGATAAGCCAACCTCACTTGCTCTGCTTTGCCGGCGTCTCGCACGAGTGAAGTGATGTGCAATCCAGAGTGTCCTGCGCGCACTAGAGTGTGAAGGACCTCTCCGCCGATGAAACTGCGGCGCGTCAGTGACATTCCCAATGCTCCGGCTATGCACATACCCAGTAGCACCTGTGAGGAAGATCTTAGACATGCTGAAGGCAGTCGTTTTCGTGTGTGAGATGTTCGCTCGATCTGATTGAGACCGGGCAATCTGCTGCTACTGATATGCCTACTTTGTGAGTCAATCGAGTACTTTAAACTTCGTTCGAGCACTGATTGATAAGCTTGATGTTGATTTGTAGATGATAAATCAACACCGAGTGTTAGAAGGTGCGCGTGTTGATGCACTCGGAATCTCCTACCGGATACAGCTTAGATCGCCCCGCAGAGCCCAAAGTTCACCAATAAACGCCACGTAAGGCACGATACTTCAGTGCCTCCTAGAAATTTCGTGATAGCAACGGGAGATTTGCAATCCCAAACCGTGCAGTCAAATCCTCCCTCAGAACATCATTGCCGTAGAGCACGCTTCTCAATGACATCATAGCACTTAAGCCAACCATGCCGCCCAGCAAGAGTCGAGGTGCAACTCGAAAACGCACACACAACCTTGGGGGATGTACAACCTGTCGACGTCGCCATGTCAAGTGTGATCAAGCCCGACCTACCTGCAGCACATGTCATAAGGCGGGGCTGGAGTGTGGCGGTTATCCCTCGCAAATTCGATGGGCGTCCACGTCGTATGGGCCATCAAGACCTGAGGCGCAATCAAGTACGAGTACGTAAAGCAAACGACGGCGAAATGTTCGTATTGACAAATGTGTAGAGTTGGTTGAAACCCAAGACGCGACGCACTGTCGGATTCCAGATTCACTTAAAGTAGATCAATCAACCATCAGCCCGAATCCTAATCAAGAAAATGATACCGGCAACTCTGCAGTCGAGGACGTAACCTTTGATACAGATTCACTCAATCCTGGAAACAACAGCAATACATCAACCGACGCGGCAAACCTAGAGGATACAACTCTCCTGCCTTATGAACCAGACTTGATCAATCATTCTTCAATTGGTTCTATGTCAGATCTCGAGTCGTTGTTCGAGTCGTCCAACGGACTCCTCTGGAACGACTTGTTCGACACTACCTTTGACATGTCAATGCCTATGATTCATGACCAGCTTCACGATCAGTCCTACGGCGATCCGTTAAGTCTCCTCGCACACGTTGCTAATCAGCCTCAAAACCAAGATCTCGCGACTCATACGTTCGACTACGCGTTCGCCCCAAAACAGATCTACGAGAAACATAACCTGATTACAACAGGTGTGGAGCTCGATTCGCAACTGCCAACACATGATCCAACTGAGCTCGATGAATCACAAGTGCTGCACGAGGCGCAGTTCTTACTGCGACACTTCCGGGATACCATTGTCCCACATTTTGGACCTGTACCCATGAGCTGTAAATCACCTTGGGAAACGCTCAACTGGAGCAACGCCGTGCAGACCCTTGCAGAATTGACGTGGCTTCGTAATTCAAGTGTCAGGCACGCTAGTAAAGCGAATTTGTTCGCTCTTCTGGGTTGTTCTGCTTACATGGTGGCGAGGGCGCCGCCACCATTAAACGATTTGGATCCCAACAGAGCTATGCAGATTCTTGAGTATGTCTCCAAACGAGCAAAGGGACATTTGCAAGAATCTTTGAGGTCGGAGACTTCCGGTGACGGGAAAGCAAAATATAAAGATCAACTAATGGCTATCTTCAGTCTTATAGCTCTTGCAGTAAGTCAAACAAATTTTGTCTTGCTCCACGTAACTTACCGTGCTTAGACCGAAACTGGTAATGCAGCAGACGCCAGATGCTACTTAATAGATGCCGAACGTCTCGTGAGGTTACGAGGCATCGCAAAACAAAAGGCTTCCCGCAGAGCTCGGCTCTTACATCATGTATACACCTGGCACCGCATCATTGGAGAGAGTACGTTTGTTCTGCACAATTACAAGAACACTGTGCTGCAGGGCAAGATCGAGAGAACTTTCCGAAACAGAACCCCCGCTCCTGTCATTGGTTCGTGTGGAGCTGGTCAAGACGTCAATTTGTCGCACGAACACTCTCAGTTAGATGATTTCCTTCGGATACAGTCGCACGGTACAGACAGCGAAGATGATGCTGACGCACACAAAGACCATGAGACTGGACTTCACGATATACACCTAGAGGACGCTCGTGCCTGGTCTGATACCCTCTACATGGATGTGTATGGAATACCAGAAATTTGGCTCAGCTATGTCTCGCAGACCACAAGGGTGGCAAACATCATGGATTATCTCGATGAGACTTCGGTACAGCCGAGCAGAACATTTCAAGAATGCTTGCAGAGAAAGACCACACAACTCGAGAATCGCATCTGCTCTCTCTCTGCTAAATATAGCAGCTATGGAAACTCGTCGCAATCTCGTACCAACCAGAGCGGATCTACGGCTCAAACACCACCGATGGCAAGTCGGGCAATGATTCACGCGTTGACCTCAGCTCTAGTCATATTGTTCTATCGGAGGATCCGCAAGGTTCACCCGTTCATTCTACAAGCGCATGTCAACGACGTGATTGCGGCTCTGAAAGATTTTGACCTTGCTCAAGATGTTTGCGATATCAAGTCGCCCGGCACCCCGTGGCCAGCTTTCATCGCAGGCTCTGAGGCCATGTCAGCGACAGCTCGAGATTGGCTGATGAGTTGGATACAGAAGGGCGCAAGCCAATCTGCGTTCAGCGGCTTCACTACCTCTCAGCAAGTCATGCGCGAGGTGTGGGATTATCGCGACAGAGTTGACAAGAATACCGGGAAGGACTCATCCAGTCCATCTGAGCAGCGATCATCTGGAAAGAAGCGGAAGGACATCTACTCTTGGGTGGACGTACTACGAGAGGGAAACTTTTGGCTTATGCTATACTAAACATGGTTATGACCGCTCTATACGTATTTCCACACCGCAGATGTCATAAGACCTTTCATGGGTCTTATTGGACTGATTTGGACCTCACATTCGTTGAAAATCGAACTGAATGTGTAACTGCGTGCCATTCACAAGGCTTTGCATACTACAATTTTGCTAGAACACCGTTGTACTTTAGAACACTCAGATGATTAGGAGTAATTTCCTTCACTGATCGACACCCAGCTAGTGCCATTGTCGACTTGAATTCTTCAAAAAGGATCTTGATGGCAAGCTCGACACCTGCTTGACCTTTGTACTGAGTAAGATTAGTGCATGTTTTGGGCACATCAAGGACCAGGCTAAACTTACGGCAAGCCCCCAAATAGCGATCCTTCCGAGGAAGCAAAAGTCAGCGCCAAGGGCAATGGCTTTGAAAATATCAGACCCTCTCCTTATCCCGCCATCTACCGCAATCTGGATGTGGCCCTTTGCGATTGGTGCACACTGTCGCAGAGAGTCGAGGGTAGCAGGAACGCCGTCTAGCTGGCGCCCGCCATGGTTCGAGACGACAATTCCGTCTACGCCTGCCGCTATCGCCTGCTCAACATCTTCGGGCGAAGAGACGCCCTTCAACCAGATCTGCATCTTCGTGTTGGCTTTCAACCAGGGGATGATCTCATCCCACTCAAGGGTGTCGTCAAAAGCCTGAGGCCCATTATCTTTGCCATCCGCTGCGCCGAACTCATCGATCCCTGTAGATAACAAGTTGGGAAACGACATGCCTTCGGGTAGTGTAAAGTTCGTACGCATTTCACCTAAGCGGCGGCCCAGGACGGGTACGTCAACCGAAAGAAATAACGCTCGGTATCCGCAATCTACAAAGATCAGCACTGTTCTTAATTCTTAAAGGGGAGCTTTGCGGGACGAACTCTCTGCTCTCTTGAGTAATTGCATGGTGATATTTCGATCCTTCACAATACACATCTGCATCACGTACGGGTTCTCGCCACCCTGTGCGATAACATCCTCTAAAGACGTCGTAGCGTACGACGATAACGCCATCGGTATTCCCATCTTTGATGCTGCTCTCGACGTAGCAAGTTCTCCATCTGGATGCGCAAGGCAGTGCATTGCACTGGGGCTAAATCCACAAGGAAATGTAACACGCTTTCCAAATATCTCAGCGCTAGTATCTACATTGGAGACGTTTCGTAGTATGCGAGGACGGATCTTGTATCGATCGTAAGCTGTTACATTCTCACGCAGACTAATTATAACTTGTCAGCCGGTGCACGTACTTGTCTATACTCTATTCTTTTAACTTACGTTATCATGTCCATAGCACCGCCATTGTAGTACTCCCGGAAGCCTTCAGAGAGTTTTTCTGTTCCAAAGTGCTCAAGATCGCGAATAGAGAATACAAGAGGATCAAGTGCTGGTGGACGGTTGGCCATTCTTCGAGCTTGTTGATGGCGTTCTCTTTTCGATTTATGAAGACTGGAGGTTTGTATTGTTAGAGCAAAGTTGTGAGAATGAGCGGCAAGGCGCCATCCAAGATCGGATCATGGGACTTAAGATTCCAGTCCGCTCCGTTATGGTATGCTGGCAATCAGTATCGCCACGGCCCATTTGACAATCTAGGCACGATGGAGACTGCAATCGGGAGCGTGACCTGACAGCGTTACGTTGGAACATTCTATCGCGGAGAAGCATACTGATTCAAGTGTGGTGTTCTTGATAGCTCCTCTCCCCGCAATCTGTACCACCAGAAAGAAGCGCACACGCCGATAGGTTTCCTACACCACACTTGCCCTATTAGGAAGGCGTCTCCCATGATGAGCAACCGTCATCGGAGTGATCCATGAATCTTGACGTGCCCCTCCAAACACAAAATAGTTTCTCATCATGGTGAACGTGAACACTACGCTCTATCCTGCTAAACCAGCACATTGTCACATACCGCTTTCTTCAACACCACAGATCCCTACACCTCTACCCACATAATGGCACCTCAAGAGCTCAAAGGCATTCTCGTTGCTCTTATCACTCCATTTACAGATGATGGCACTGAAGTCCACGAAGGACGTCTAGAAGCTCACATCAACCGCATGATCGAGGCGGGCGTACACGGTCTTGTTCCCGGAGGAACAACAGGAGAATTCACAGCTATGACACTCGAGGAGAGAAAACAGGTCACAGAGTTATGTGTCAAGTACTCAGCAGGCCGAGTCCCTGTTGTTGCTGGTGCAGGCGCCCTCTCTACAAAGGACTGCGTCGAACTTGCTGTGCATGCTGCAAAGGTCGGCGCAGCAGCCACCATGATCGTTCCGCCATTCTACGATCCAGTGAACTACGAACAGTTCCGTGATTTGTGCAAGGAGGTCTACGAGGAGTCGAAGATCCCCATAGTCTACTACAACATTCCTTCAGCAAGCGGCCTCACATTGTCACCATCCGAGATGGCGTCCCTGAAAGACGTCGGTGTACGCTACCTGAAGGACACATCCGGCAACGCACCGGCACTCACGGAGCTCCTCTTCGAACTAGACGACCAGATCACTGCCTTCAACGGATGGGACACACTCACGTTCTACGGTCTGTGCGCAGGCGCAAAAGGCTCCGTATGGGGTGCAACCAACGTCATCCCCGAGCTATCAGTCGAGCTATGGAATGCCGTCGCAGTCGAGGGAGATATCAAGAAAGGTCGTGAGCTGTGGAGGAAGATCTTCCCCGTCTGCAAGTTCCTCGAATCTTACAATTACCCGTCGGCAATCAAGTCGGGTATGGAGCTGCGAGGGTGGGAGACTGGAGGTTTGAGGAAGCCGTTCAAGCTTCTTGGTCAGAAGGAGACTGAAGAGTTGTCTCAGATCATCTCTGCTTCGGGGGCAAGGGTTCAGAAGGCGAAGTGGCTGTCAAACGGCGCTTGAGTATTTAAACGAAAGGTTTAAATTATCACATTTGATGAGCAATAAAAGTATCATAAACGGGAACGATACACACTAGTGCAGCAGTGAGCATCTCTGTTGATGTTAAGTTCGTACGAATGATAATCATTCAACGGGGAGGGTAACGAAAGTCGTATTGTTCATGGTCATTTCCCAAACCGGAACCTCTCACAGCCGAAGAATTGCGAATCTGGACATATTCAACATGTGCTGAACCTATGATTCTAATCTAAAAACAGGAACAATGAGCACCTATCACGCAGAGGATCATTTTATTTTCAACAGTACTGTCATAGTTCATGCAAGTTCCTCTATAGCTTGTTGCCCATATTGATGTGCACCGCCTTAACCTGGGAGTAAGCCTCCAGACCAGCTTCACCCAACTCACGTCCAATACCCGACTGCTTAACACCGCCAAAAGGCACTCTGTAGTCACAGTCCTGACTGCTGTTGACCCAAACCATACCAGAGTCAATCTCTGAAGCCACCCTGTGCGCCCTCTCCAGATCCTTTGTGAATACGGCGGCACCCAGTCCATAGATTGTGTCATTCGCCATCTCGATAGCCTCGTCTTCACTCTTGAAAGTTGCGATGACTACAAAAGGTCCAAAGACCTCCTCTCTGTAGATCCGCATGTTTGATGAAACGCCGGTGAAGACGGTGGGCTTGATGTAGTACCCATCTCCGCTGCGAGCTTCTCCACCCTCGACGAGTTTAGCGCCCTCCTCCTTACCAATATCGACATACGATAAGATTCGCTCGTACTGCTGCTTGGTGACTTGGGGTCCTTGGAAGGTGTCTTCACTCCATTGGTCGCCAATCACTGAGACCTCAGACACCTGCTTGCGGAACTTCTCAACGAAACTGTCGAAAATGGACTCTTGTACTAGAATGCGGGAGGTTGCAGTGCAGATCTGACCCTGGTTCGACATGATGCCGAAGTGCGACCATTTGACTGCTTGCTCCATATCGGCATCGTCGAATACGAGCAGCGGCGACTTGCCTCCAGTCTCGAGAGTGATGTTCTTCAGCCCAACTGCGGCCATTTTCATGATCTCTGTGGCTGTGACTGTAGATCCTGTGAAAGCTACCTTATCGACGAGCGGATGCTGAACCAGTGCCGCTCCAGCCTCGCGTCCGAGACCGTTGACGATGTTGACAACACCAGGGGGAAAGCCAGCTTCCTTGATAAGTTTTGCGAAGACGAGAATAGACAGCGGTGTCTGCTCTGCAGGCTTCAGCACGATGGTGTTACCGCAAGCAAGAGCCGGGCCAAGCTTCCAGCAAGCCATTGAGAGAGGGTAGTTCCATGGGATGATCTGTGCAACCACGCCAATGGGCTGTCGTACGGTGTAGGCGAACTTTTGTGGTGTAGTGCCTATTGTCTGCCCGGAGATCTTGTCTGCCCATCCACCGTAGTAGCGTATGGTGTTGAATGCCTCAGGGAGATCGTCGTTGTATGCTACGCTGTATGGCTTGCCTAGGCAAGTCAGTTAAAGTACTCACTCCGATGACAATCGTGCTGACCATTGTCCCATGCGTCTATCGTTGCCAGGAGCTCATGGTTCTGTTCCATCAAATCCGCGAGCTTCACCATAAGTCGTCCACGGTCAGTATTCGGTAGCAACTTCCACTCCGGGCTCTTCAACGCCTTCTTTGCAGCATTCACAGCACGATCGATGTCGTCTGGCGTCGCAGCCTGAACTGAAGCAATCTCCTTCTCGGTGGCAGGATCGATTGATAAGATCGTATTTTCGGGTTTGCTCGACTCCACAAACTCGTTGTCGATGAACAGCCCGGTAGGCTGCTCCCATTCCTTGCCATTAGGCGCTTTCAGCGTGATTGATCTGGCTGCCATTTTTGCGAATGTTCGTTCAACTTTGTGGGTATCGAATGAGGATTGGTTTTTGCACGAAAGTACTTCTAAGTTGCGGAAACAATTACTGTCTGGTGTCTAGAGCGACGTCAGGCGGGGCAAAATGCTTTCCACAGCTTACGGTTTACCTGGTGGGGTACTACTCAATATTGCAATAACGGCCCCAGCTTGATCGCCAAGCTGACATGAACCTCGGAAGTCTAATCTTCGAGACAGGCAATCGCATGGAACGCGTATAGTGGTATCGTCGATCCACGAGCGAATGCCGTAACATCTAATGTAAACGTGGTGTCAACGGCCTCAGCGCTCGCAACGAGCAACTCGCATGAACCTCGGAAAGCTCCTGCCGCTTTGGGCAACTCACTCCTGCATCTTCCTTGGGGTATCACAACTCCATCTTGGTGGCCAACCTAGTGTTGTCGCTTGGCATCATGACTGGAAGTGGCTGTCAGACATGTGCGGAGCGGCTCACACGTCATGTGCGGGAAAGCTCGGGGAGTTCTGTCAGCATTTGGTTCACGCAACATGGTTGTACTTTCAAAAAGATTGAAACTATTGAAAAGGAAGGCCACACAGGTGTGGGATATCAACATTTGATACAAACATATTACACGGACTTATCGCAGGCAGCACAGTGACCGCTTTATGCCGCCTGGTCAAAGTTACGGATGGGAGGCATCATGCCTAGCCCTTTGCCCTCGGTCTCCTTTGCTTCACCCTCTGTGTCTGTGACGCCGCCCGCACTCCTCTCCTTGACATGGCGCCTCAACAGCGACAAAATCTCGCTACCCTTCCACCTAGATGGAACCGGCCTGTATGCCGGCTTGAAGGTGCCCACAGTCTGCGCCCACTCGCCAGTGCCAGGTGAGCGTTTCCACTCGTCCTTCTCTTGTACGTCCTTGCCTTGCGCATTCGAGGTAGCGAGAGCTTCGCCGCCGCCCTCAGCAGTCTCGTGGGAGGTGGGTGTTGGCTCTTGAGTAGCCCAGTAGTAAATGTCCCAGTCGTTCTCGTCGAGGAAGATATCGTATTGCTGGAGGAGCTGGGGAGACATGGTGCCAAGTTTGGCGTCAGCAAAGGTGCTGAGCAGCAGGTCACTTTCCAGAGTTCCTCTCTTGCGGCTCTGGTCTGGGAGCTGTTAGTAATTGTATTTTCGAAGTAATGGCGGATCTTGCGGAATGGTGTTGGGTAGAAAGAGCAACGCAGGTGAGGGCAGTGGGACGGACATAGTAATCTTGCACGCATGGTATTCGTATCCTCTCCGGTTCGTCTTATCGGCTCAACCTTGAACCTGAATAAGGTACAAAGTGAGCTTACATCCTAACTTGGCTACCAAAATACAAGATCTGCTTACTTGGCGCCCTCAAGCTCACCAACACCAAGTTCAGCGTTCTTTCCGCTGACTTCCTGGCCCTCACTGCTCTGAGTTCCGCCGGTCATGCGATGCGTGTTCTCAGGGACGGAGTCCTTGGGAGTGAAGTTGCCATCCACGCTGGTGATGAGCTCAGGTGGTGGCGCATCCTTGCCAACCGAGGGCATCTCATTCGCGATAGTAGAGGTCGTGTTCGTCATGTGCGGGTTCAAGTTCTTCTCCATCTGGAACTTGCGGTACTCCTCGGAGGTATCATTGGTGCGCTTGTTGAGTGCTTCGAACTGGTTGTTGCGAGCTGCCGAGATGCTGAAAGAGCGGTATGCCGAGCGCTGGACAGCGACGAAAGCGCGTGATGAGCGCGCAACAAGTCGTGAGGAAGCCATTGTGATGTTCGGGATTGGAAAGGGTTCAATTGGGCGATGGGTGTAGATAGGAAAGATTTGGTACAGCCGAGGGAGTCGAGAACGTCATAGCTTCGCTGACTAACGCAGAGACCGATCGCGTATCCAAGTCCATTACTCTCACTACTTTCGACGGCGATCTGTGAACAATTTGCAACAAATCCGACTCATGTTTATTCAACGCTCTTGCCAATAGAAGATAATCTCCACAGTCGCTTCCGACGCTAAATCAATGCACCGAAAGATCACCATCAAACCCCAACTCAGCATAAAGTTCTTGTCTGCTGGCAGAGGAATGATATCGTCCAGTGTAATCGAGCCAAAGTTGCGAATAAAGTCCACGCTTTTCAAAATCATTGAATTAGCGGCTTTGCCCGTATGCTGGATACTACATGCATCGAGACATCCCTTGTCTCCTGCGAGCATGATGCAACATTTTACCCTTAGAAAAATGCAGTCAGTGTGTCCAGGGATCTGTCTGCGAATGCATCCACCTGGTAGATACCGAAAGACTCTTTTCAAGGACGTGCGCACCGCCGTGGTGTCTCATGGAATCAGATTATCAAGCAGAGTTTCCGCAACCCCCAATCGGCCCGTGTGCGAAAGACGGAGTATCGGCCTTATTTACTCAATAAACAGAGCAGACCGTAAGCCATGAATCGAGTTCAGACCTTTCGAATCTGACCAGCACTGCATGCGCTCGCTACGCTGTAATTCAAGCGCAGATCATTCATCCCTACATATTTCCAAGTTGTTTCGAGGGCCAACTAATAACTGAAGACGCCCCATGCGTACCCTCTGAACATCCCTGCAAGAAGGCTCGTTCGTACAAGGGGAGTGCCTGAGCGCCCTTGTACGAACCTGCTGGCACTGAACATTCGGTGATCTTCAACCACAGAACTCCCCTAGATGTGGCAGAATCGTACTCCTGTATCGTTAAAACTATCGAAAGGAGAAAAATGCGATGCACATAACAAGCTCGGAACTGGCAATCCAGACAGACGTCAGCACATCCTCGCCACCACCTAATAAACCATGAATCACGTTTGTACAACTCGTGCCGACGTGATTCTTCGAGGCCTGTGAATAGTACATGAATCGACGAAAAAGTGGTTCACACCCCGTGAGCCAAATTCCTACAAAGCATCTGTGTCGAAAGAAGCGAAGTTGAAACACGAATGTTATGCGTTACATCACTGCAGCGATAATGTGGGGTTTTATTGCCCCTAGCCCTTTAGCATCTTCAATACAAGCCTGCCGATATCAGGATACATGCCATCGTCATCGTACATCATGTTGTCGGTCAGTGCGAAGATTTTACGTCCTGAGATGTGCCTGTACAATGCTCATAGTGACAAGCTTACACGAAGTCGTTGTTCTGCGATCGCAGGTCCCTTCAGCCTCAACTCGCTCTTGAAGTGTGCGATTGCCAAAGTATGCTGTTATCTCCCTTACAGCGAAGCCGCTATCTGAACACAGGTCTAGTCTAGCAGATGCTCTCTACTCCTCGAAGCACTGTCACCACCACGCGCACCATGAGTGGTCCAATCACAGTCCTGAGTCTCGAGTGCGTGCGTCGTTCTGTGCCCTGCCCTGCCTGCCACCACTGCATGGCTCTCAGCCGGTCTCGGTCTGTCTAAATATATCCCGCAGAGTCCTCAGGATGCTCTGGGTTGTGTGGTGGGACTCAAGTACGTGGGCTAAAACAACGGTCTGGCCCAAAGCGATCCAAACTATCCAATCGACTCTCTAGTCCTCTTCGATGGTTTTTCGGCTCTCTTCCGCCGTGACCCCATGCTCTGTGGCGCAGGCACCCTCCGTCGTCTCCAAGCACAGACCCGGCCCAACGACGAGTAACCATCCCGGCACTCCTCCGACACGACTCCCTGGATGGCGATCTTGCTGGGGGACTGAACCATACGCACGTTCAACACGTACGTTCGAGACCCATGTTTCAAATTCAAACGCCCCGGGAGCCGAAGTGGCACTCGGCTGACGATGACCCGAGCTTGGGAAGCACGAGTCGTTGGCAGAGTGCTCGGGAATGTGCACATGAGTACGTCGTGCTGTTTGCATGGAAGTACGAGGAAAGCACACTCGAAAAGAAGAGGCAAGGAGCAAAATGTAGATAGCTATTCAAGTAGCCTCGAGTATGCTGTTAAGGTCTAACACTTGACTAACGTCGATGGCGACATGTTCGTGCACTGATCGCCCGAGTGAACATGCTGCTCGGCACATCAATCCTCACGACACGAGGCAGACCCTGCAGAAGTGGGGTGATATCGTCGGTCCGGCTGCGGGAACGACGTTAGTAGCGTGGGGAGGCATAGGGCCAATTGTTTGTTTATATGTCGATCACTAGCACAACTGCGCAACGTAAGAGACGATCAAGATATGTGTTTGCTTTTGCGCAATATGACGTTTCATTCATTACATGTCAAGATGTGACATTCTTACTTCAGAGACCAGACACCGTTCTCCTCGATAATCTCAATCGGGCGGTTCTCGTCCAGCGATCTCCGCCCCGCCTCAAGGATAGCAGTTGTGGCGATGGTGTTCTTGAGTGTGGGCAGCGGGCGCGCGTCGAGCTGGTCGAGAGTGACCTTGCCGTCGTTCAGGAGGTTGACGGCGTCGATAAACTTCTCGAAGGAAATGTATCCGTAGCCGATCTGGCCCGCGAAGTTACCCTCCTCGTCAGGGGCGTACTTCATGTAGAAACTGGAGCGAGTTAGTTTGTGCTTTTGCAATAAGTTCTTGGGCTATACATACGGGTTGTACCACAGCAGACCAGTCTCGTCGTCAGTGACGTCGTAGCCGCGCTTCGCTTGGTTGACACGAATCTCTCCGGACGAAGACATGTAGTGGAAGTACTGGTTTGAGTGGACACCGGCCTTTTGTGGTGCTGCCCAGCCGGCGGTGTAAACACCTGTCGCGCGTTTGCTAGGGTCATCTTTCTTAACCCAGTCGGTGAGAAGTGTGATTGTGTCCTCGGTAGCAGGATCGCAGCCCAGAGTGGTTGCAATGCCCTTGGCTGCGCTTCCCATGACGCGAACAGGCTTGTAGTCAGGGACCATAGACTCATTGATGTCGATGTGGTGGGAGTTGAGGTAGTATGAGATATCGCTGTCCTTTCCGGCCCAGGCTTTGAACGTCTCGAGCTGGCTCTTCGGCTGGCTCATGTACGAGTAAAAGTAGTTGAAGTCGCCGAGTTTCTGGGCCCTGTATCGTGCATCGGCGTAGGCGGGGTCGTAGCGCTTGTGGTGCTCAATGTAAACGAATACATTGTGCTCCTTTGCCTTGGCGAGCAGTTCCTGGTGGTGCTCGAGCAGCTTTACTGCTGGCTTGGTAATAAGAACGTGAATACCACGCTCAATGGCGTACAGGGCAATTGGGTAGTGAGTGGTGTCTGGTGTGAAGATGGTGACTTTGCCATGTCAGCTGATTCGGTGGGAATTGCTAGTGGAGCTAACTTACTGGCGCTGCCCTTGGGGAGAGCGTCAATTGCGGTCTTGTACGCATCAGGGTCAGTCTTTCCCTCCTTGGGGAATTCGTCGAAAGAAACATCTAGGCCGTTGTATGCTTCCGAGATGTTCTTTTGGAGGTGCTCGCCTGTGCTAGGTTAGCGAATCGTCTTTAATGCGTTGGGTTGACAGATCCACTTACGAATGGCAGGGAATTTGCCTCCAGAAACGCCGACCATGGAAAGGTTACCGACCTTTCCACGCCTTCGAAGGTCGAACAGTGTCAGTCCTACGACACCGACCTTCTTGTCGGACTTTGACGCGCCGCCGCCCACGAAACCAGTCGTGTACTCTCCAGTACCGACCTGAGGGTTGAGTTAGCTTCCTGTCTGTATTTTGCGTTCTCAAGCTTCACGCTCCGAGTGTCTTGCCCTGCGACCGCCTGCAGTCATCTGGGTGCTTCCATAACAGTGGAGGAGCTGCAAGCAGGCTGTTGGGCTGATGAGGGGTAACATACCATCAGGACCGCTGCTGGCGCCATGTTGATGTTGTCTTCTGTTGTTTCCTGGGATATGGGAGGGTCAATGGAGTTGCTCTTCAGCTTCCAGCAAAAGTTTGAGGAAGAAGCGTATGCTTTGAGGCAGTTTCCTGGGGCAGGCCTTCATGCAATGCATAACAACGCGTCGGCTCCGTCGGCGTTTGAACGGAATAATTTTGCCATCTCTTAGCACGATTCAATGCATGGAGGGGCACGAGGGGCTTGTTGGACGGCTGACATACGCGCACCATTTTGCCGTTTCCCGCGGCCGGCATGACGTTTGACTGGACCATGGTGTGGTAGCAGGGCGCGACCGATCGGCGTGGTGGTTCTAGAAAGCTTGTCGAAGCGGGGAAAGCTGCCACTTCGATCTTCAGCGCGTCGAGTTCCATCTACAACGCGTCAAAAGCCCTACCATCGAGCTGCTGTGACACGCGGAAGTTTACATGCTCGCCGTGTTCTCGAAATGACGCCAATGCGTTCCCCAGGGCCAAGAGAAATGAGAAGTCGCGCATGATGCACCCCACGCCAGCAGCTTCTCTCTCATTGGTGGAGAAACCTCGAGAATTCCTCCATCCACTTCACTCACCAGCCTAAACCCTGCCCTAAACGGCACTGCTTCCCTTCAACTGGCGACAAATTTAGTCACCCCACAAGTGAATGGTCCCGCATTTCGCGCAGTCGTCCCCCGAAATCGTCAGGCGGCCCCAGGTCCGGCTCACGATTCGCTCGAGCCTCCACGGTCTCCATAGTATTCGTTTATCTAGCGAATGAGCAGCCTGCATTTGACAAGATGTCAACCTTCGTGGAGCAGTGGAGAGGCGCGACTCAGAGTGGGATGTTTCTGGACTTTGCCGAGCTACTTCCGCCGACTATCTCGCTGGTATATTAATGCTGACCGAGCCCTGAAGTGCTCATTGACATTGATTCCCCTCTCCTTCTACCCAGTTGACCATCTCTCCACCCCTAGCTAGTCATCACCCTCCACAAACAGCAATCATGTCTTCCAACGGCAATGGCGTCAAGAAGGAGCGTACACCTCTGCGCGCAGGTGTCTACTCCCCTACCATGACTTTCTTCGACCCCGAGACAGAAGAACTCGATGTGGCCACCATCAAGAAGCATGCTGTCCGCCTCGCCGAGGCCGGTCTGGTCGGTCTCGTGACCATGGGATCCAACGGTGAAGCCGTCCACCTTTCTCGCGCAGAAAAGCAGACAGTCACACGAGCAACTCGCGAAGCTCTCGATGAAGCTGGCTACAAAGATGTTCCCGTTATTGTGGGTGCCTCAGAGCACGGCATTAAGCTTACCATCGAACTCGCCAAGGAAGCTGCAGAGGCCGGTGGTGAATACATTCTCACCGTTCCCCCCTCCTACTACCGCTACGCCATTGACGAGGAGGCCATTGAGGAATACTTCACAAAGGTCGCCGACGCATCGCCACTGCCCATCATCATCTACAACTACCCCGGTGCCGTGTCTGGAATCGACATTGACTCGGACCTGCTCATCAAGCTGGGCAAGCACCCCAACATTGTCGGCACAAAGTTCACCTGCGGCAGCACAGGAAAGCTGACCCGCGTCGCGTACGCCCTCGACGCCGTCTCCACAAAGAGCACAGGCAGCGGCTACATGGCACTCGGCGGCATCGCCGACTTCACAGCGCAGACAGCCGCCTCAGGCGGCTCCGGCATCATCGCCGGCGGCGCCAACGTCCTCCCCAAGACATGCGTCAAGGTGTGGAACCTGTGTGCCGAAGGCAAGCTCGAGGAGGCGTTTGAACTGCAGAAGAAGCTGAGCAAGGGCGACTGGGTGCTCACCAAGGCCGCGATCCCCGGCACCAAATCCGCAATCCAGAGCTACTTCGGCTACGGTGGGTACCCGAGGAAGCCGCTCAAGAGGCTCTCGAAGGAGAGGACCGATGCCGTTGCCGAGGGCATCAAGGAGATTATGGAGATCGAGAAGAGCTTATGAGTCTGCGCATGATGGCATGTTGTGTCGCCCGGCTTGCGGACTAAAACGTCGTTATGCATTATGAAGTTCCTCATGTATATACTCATTCAATGACGAAGGTCACTCTGTAACACCTGACGGCTTGCTGTTTTTACTGGCGTGTTTCGTCTTGATCGCTGACCATCTCCATTATTTACACTGGTCACACAGCCCTCGAAGAGGGTTCTAGACGCATAGATGGTGTCGTTTCATCACACATGCACTTTACACGATGCACACTACTTTCAGCTCAGAACCACCTGCTATTCACGAACGAGTCTAGGCCAATTGAGTTGAAGGCACTGAAATTGTTTCAATATCGCACGCCTCCTAAAAGAGACTCTCAAGTGGTATCAAACGCGGTTACCTCACGAACCCCCATTGCAAACATGGTATCACAAACCCCGGGCTCAACCAAGCCCTCGCCTTCCACGCCTCTTTTGCGCCGCGTAGCTCGTTACTTTTTACTCGCATATCGTCGTGGTATCGTACACTGCCATCTACCGCCATGTCCCCAGCATCAAATCGCAAGGCCGTTGCCTAGACTCGTCCAGCGGTACAGCGAAAGCACTTCTCTGCGCTTCGCGGGCGTCATTTCGCGGGCGTGCCCGTGGCCTTTGATTTGTGCGAGGGTGGAGATCATGACCTTTCGGAAGTTGCGCTGGGTATCGGGTTAATTGTGTTTGACGGTGACAGATGGGCGAGTTGACTTACCTGGTATTCTGTGTTTAGGGTCACCACGGCGGCTTCGTGTGCTCGGACTATGATTTCGCAGGCTCGTATAACGCCGTCGTTTGTTTCGGTGGATAATTTGTCTGCTAGCAGGAGAAGGATGAGACTTCCTTGTAGTAGATACTACGGCATTCTTAGTAAAGGAACTCCTTACAAACAAAAATGGGGTCTTACCATGCCGAATAGGTATGGCATGAAGGAAAGATCTGGATCAAGGTCCAGAATCTCTTCAACCGCATGCGCGGCAGATATGGCGTTCGATGTTGCTGCAAGGAAAGATGGCGAGCAAATCCACATATTGTCGTCTTCGAGGAGCGCAACTGGATCCCACTTTCCGTGCAGCAATATATGCAGCACGTGCATAATGTGCGTTGCGTAAGCAGCAATCTTTCGTGTCTGATGGACCCATTCCATGCGCACAGGGTCGGGCGTGCTGTTGGCTTGGTTGATGTCATCACTCTGGCCACAGCCATGTTGGGCCTTGAAGTCTTCGATGCTATAAGCGTAACTTTCGAGTTGCCGAGTGATCTCGGCTTCGTGGAGCTCCCAGGATGTCCGTTGACCGAATCTCGGATGGTTCTTTTGGGCGTTCAAATCCACAATATCGCCTAGAATCGTCATAAGTGGCAGGAAAAAGCCAAAGACGTCGTGCGAGGTGCATTGGAAGTTAAGGCCTTTCCTTCGTGGTCCCGGATGACCAGTGTAGAACTCGCCGGCTTGCCAAACTGTGTCTGCAACAGGCTGGAAAAGGTCCTCACACTCGTTATCCAGCATCGCCAAAGGTCGGTTGTAGCAAAGTCCCAGGTGGCGGTCGACCATGTACAATAGCCACCACAACCTCCGTCTTTCCTCTTTCATCTCTTCTATAATTGCTGCAGCTGGCGTACCCACGTCAACGTCGCCGTTGTCGTTTGTGTGACCATTGCGTTCTTTCGCAGGATCCGTTGGCAGTTCTCTTCCCAGCTTGAGCTCGCGCGCGAGCGACCACGCCGCATTCCACCATCGAAGCGACGCTGCCTTGTACTCGCTTGCCGAAGTCACTACCCCCAAGTTGAGGTATGTCGCCACATCGTCGAGATTACTAGTCGGGGGCATGGCTCCATCCATCCGTCCATCGTACCGTCCTATTGTTCGTTGAACGTTGAAAGAGTCGTGTGCTGCTGAGGTCACTCCACCACGACCGTGCGCGAAGCCATGTGAAGCAGGGGAATGAACCAAGGGTTTGAGTAGGTCAACTGTCAACTTCCACAGCTTTTGGCATATAATAGCCCTTGCGGATGGCGAAGAGGTAAGATAACTAGCCTCGCTCGTTTGCGCTGAGACCCAGAGCATACTGGCAAGTAAAGCAGGGCTGCACTTCCTCGGCTTGTGCTGGCGTAAGAAAGACCGCTTCCTGAATACGGTCCCTAGGATGTATGGTGATACCGGTTCCATGAAAACTGATGATGAGCTTTGGAAGTAGTACTCGAGAAGGTCGCAGGCAGTCGAGACGCTCATGATAGCACCCAGATGCGGAAAGAGAGGTTTCAGTACAGGATACCTGCAAGTCACTGCGCCAGCCTGTGATGAGTTGATGCTGATACCAGATTGCGGCGATCCAGTGTCTGCTGAGCCGTAGCTCTGTGGCGGCGACGATGGTCGAGCTGCTTGGAATGAAATTGGGTACCCCACATGGGCATAATCTGCTGGTATCGGTGCCATCCCGTTCATGGCGTACATGAGCTCTTCATTACGCGGCATTTCGGCATGCATAGACCCCAACAGCAGCGGATCGATCATCATGTGGGTAACTGGTGGATTAAAGGGGGCACCTGTTCGCACTGTTAGTGCACAATATACTGTAGATTCCGTTCGGTCTCAATTTACCAGGGTTGAAGCTTTGCCATTCCCCGGGAGGAGGGTTGTGCATGTTGTTTTTGCCGGCAGAGACAAAGTGCTGCGCAACGGGTGTTGGTTCTGATTGCGACCAGCCCTCATCTTCGATCTCAGTCACGACACTAGGCCTTTCGAATAGACCACTGGACGCGACCTGAAGCTCGTTTGGTGTCTGCGGGCTGCGTGATGCAGCAGCTTCTGCTTCCCTTTGTTTTTGGATGTGTCTTGGTACCTGAGTCAGTCAGCATCAGGAGTCAACTCATAAGGTCGAACGCTCCAACCTTTCCTCGCCGTTTCTTTTCTCTGTTGTATTGACAGACATATTCCAGTTCTGTACTGTGTTAGCTTAGTGTAATTATAAAAGAAGGGCTGACAACGGACCTATACACCGGGAACATGGCGAGTTTCCTACGACGAACCACACAGTCAGTATATGCGTCTTGCGCAGAGATGATCCAATTACCATTACAACGAGTACGCATGCGGTGGCAATGATCACATGCTCTGCTGACTCTTCTCTTCACCGCCGCGGAGCTCCTGCGCTCCATCTTGGAAATCTCGAGTGCTGTAGGTTCCATTGTGGCTACGTCGGCCGGTAGAACGTGGAATCGATCAGAGGTAAGGTAACAGTCTGGGGAAGTCCGGTCGTGCGATGGTAGAAAGCATATGTGGGCCTCCGATCAGAGCGCTGCCGAGGAGCTGTGTCCGAATATGGACCCCAGTCGGGAAGTAGGCCGTGCTTTCGAGGCCAGTGTCACCTGCGCCTTGACAGCTCTATGCGTTCGAGAAGCGAGGTCATTCTACGCGCGAAGAAGAAGCAGGCGTAACCAATAATCACAGTAGCGCTTCCAGAGCATGTGGCTCGTCGATCCTGGGGCATTCGCTGTCAGCACAAAGTCAAGTTGCAATTCACCCGGTCAAATTAGCCTAAAGTCGAGCGGCCCCGCAAGGTAAAGGCATTCGGCTAGGCGCCATTTCCCGTTGTCGCTTGTCGCTTCCACCTCAACTTGCCACCGTGTGCCTGGCTTTACCCCAGGTTGTGGCTTTCCCATCATCATCGTTGCAACATATTTATTGACTGTCTTGCCCTTCCTTTGACCCGGGCTCTTGGTCACAAGCTTGATGGTGAGTTGCGCTGGGATGTGTGACTGGTCCCCTGAAACCGCTCTATCCTGTTCTAAGATTCTAGAAACGCTCACATACCGAAAAGGCAGACGTCAGGGCGTTCGAGCTATGCAACCTTGAAACAGGCATCACCAAACGATCGTTCGCGCTCTGTCACTAAACATTGGATGCCGACGCCTCCTGTCAACTGGCATCTGCGACGCCTCGCGCTAATGTTCGAGAGTGATCAGATCTTTTCGTCCTGAAGCATCATGGAAATCGGCGGCCCATGCCTGGTGAACCAGCCAATGAGCGCACTCTTCGGACTGTATCGTCCGCTGTCATGGAGGCTTATTATGTAGGTGCTCGACGGGTCTGCAAGGCTTACTTTACTCCTTCTCCACCACTTCCGCGCCCAAGCTCCATCGCCCAAGTTTTGCGATCCATCCCTAGACGAGCGTATGGACACGTAAGACAGTCGTCCTTGTTTTGGGAAGGGTGACTTCAGATTCACAGTCTGGCATAACGGCAGCCCCTTGAGGAGAGTGCTCTACGATAGTGCATCGTTGTATACCCACTTACACCAGCCTGCCATCTCATTGTGGGTGACCCAAAGCATACAA
Organism: Phoma sp. RAV-16-625; assembly: GCA_004335185.1. NCBI lineage: Eukaryota > Fungi > Ascomycota > Dothideomycetes > Pleosporales > Didymellaceae > Phoma > Phoma sp. RAV-16-625. The sequence continues at coordinate 59,042 of SAUA01000119.1, forward strand.
CGCACCCTTGATAAGATTCTGCAACGCCTCTCCTCAGGTGTGAGGAATCGGCAGCTGGGCGGATCCTCCCATCAAAAAGCCAGGTGAAACAGCCTCAACCCAAGCCCCGATCGGCACGCCGCGGCTCGAATTGCACCTCATCAGCAGAGTCTTAAGTCGTCGCATATATGCAATCAAACCGCATTGATTGCACCGGCGGGCCGTAAGCGGGTTTGTGCTGAACAGTTCTCACATCTGGAACCGCCGGCATGTGGATCTCGAGGGGCGAAGATGGACGTGTACGGTTTCTGCAAGCCTCGCGCACGAGGGCATGCACGGCTAGCGTACAGACAGTTTACAACAGACATCTCCACGTTTCCTCTCGCAGCGTTGATGCATGTTGGATGCAGGAGAGGCGGCCCGGCGCTTTTACATTGGTTGATTCAGCGCACCTCCAATTGGAACCGGCATGCGGCAGGCTCACGGCTTGCAAGGTCGGTCTGTATCAGCACGCGGGGCTAGGACGAGACACTCCTTTTGGACAAGCGATCTCGGAGACGTAGCTACATATGGTTAAAGGAATATAGGCTGCAGTTCGCACGCCCCACCGCTGATCTGGTACTATCCCCACAAACGCTAACATGTGGCGCTGCTGGTCATCATCACCAAAGTCCATCACCTCGCCATGTGGTGGGGCTGACGCCGCACCCAACCACCTGCGATGTCTAAACCGCCGGATCTCCGCAGCTTGCTGTATTCGTGTGACGCCCTCTTATTCCATATGTACGTCTAGCAGGTCATGATGCCTTGTGCGCATCTCACAGCCACCAATTTGCTGACCCGTCCAAGACTCCACAGCGCGTGGTCCAGCTTTCGGCGGCAGCGAGATTGCACATGCACATATACCTGGTACCTGGCGACCCACAAGCTGCGATTGTTATGCACCAACACATGACTGTGAATCTGCAAGTACCTAGAGTACCGGCATACAAGTGACATATTAGGAAGGAACATCCGAGTTTGTCACTTTCCTACCAGGTTGACTCGGCTCAACGGATGTACCCTAGTCCGTACTGGTCGTCCCTTCGAAGCTTCACGTCTTACAGTCGCACCTCATACCCCTCGCTGTGTTGGGTAGATCATGTATTCGCCCCGAGCGATGGACCTCGTCCACACCGACCTTCTGTGACTAGTGTGGCCGCAGATCCCTTTTCTGATGAGCATCATGCTTCTGGTTCCTCTACAATAGCTGATAGCTGAAGGTTTCGAGTCAATCATAGCGAGAATTTGGACGAGCCGACAAGTCGCAGTCGTAGCGTTACCACACCGTTCTTGGCGGGCTGGGATTATACGCTATGCTGTCCGTCGTAGGCATGCAAGCAGCCGGTACCAAGCCCCACACGATGGTCTCACCTATTTTAACGTTGATGTTGAATAACTAACAAAGGCATGAACAAGGTGCCTAATTTCTAAAAACTGACAATAATGCATTAGCTCCTGCTAGCTACGAACAGCAGGGCGGACCCAAAACAGCTCGACGTCTACACATCAGTGTCCACACAAAAACCAACAATGCGCCGGTGTCTGAGGCAGGGCCTAAGTGGACCTTCGAGTGTGACTGATGGGTTTGTCACCAAGACTGATGCGTTTCAAGGCTCACTACTTTATCACCATGAGCCAGCCCGGGCAGGCCGAACACTGTGGCTGCTTCAGCCTCCAACCACTGTTATTGGCTCCACATCCTTATCTTGAGACTTGACGTTTCTCGAATGTATTAAATAGATAAGAAGCGAGTGCACCGTGTCGGAGTGTACCGACGTCATTTAGTAAAGCACTTCTGGTACCACGGAACCAGCTTCTAGCATACCCGAACCATGTGGTCGGATCCTGGAATAAAGTTATGGAACACTACATCGATTCCTATCCCGGGAATTTGGATCGCCGTTTGATACTCCCGAATGCGCGACCCCCCTTGAAGGGGTTATATCAGCTCTGCACACGAAACACGCGGTGACGATACGGGTACAACACGGATAGCACGGGTACGACACGGATGTGACACGGATACAGAGCGGGCACGGTACGGATCGCAGACTCTGTATGAAAAGTGCTCAGAGCTCTAGAATTCTCGTTCTTTCGACTTTGAATCTCTACAGTCTGGCAGGACAAGTGGTCAGTGGGTATTTTTCACTGTATCCACCAAACTTGACCCGTCATCACACCCTCAACAACTGCGCATGGGCGCTCGGCGGCTCCAACCTCCTTTTAGAATGACCTTCGATGTCTCTACAAGATCCAGACTTTCAGTCACCGCTCCACTACCACCGCTTCACTTCCGCAGCCGCCGAGATGTCCAAAATTTGAAACACATCACTTACTTGCCAGCTTTCTCGGCATCTGCCTTCATGCCAGCTTGCACCCACTTACGAGACTCTGCAGCGAGCTGCTCCATCTTGGCCTTGTCTTTCAGCAGTTCCTTGATTTTGTGTGGATCCGGTACATGACGGCCTTTCTCAACACCAGATCGCTCGGCCATGCGCTCTTCCCACGCCTTGAGGGTTGGGTAATCATCGATTTCGACACCTGCCCAACCTGCCGCTGCGATCCAACCCCAGTGCGCGATGTCTGAGATTGTAAGTATAGTGTAAGCAAAGTGACAAGGAAGAATCTGATGAGGTAGTATTGACGGCCAGGACGGGTCTGCAGAAAATTCAGGAACAACCAAGGTCAAGGGTACTTACCAGCAATAGTGCACTTCTCGCCCGTCAGGTACGGTCGCTTATCAGATGCCAGATGCTTGTCAAGTACTGAGTAGAGTCGGCGCGTCTCATTCGTGTATCGATTGACTCCGTACTCAATATGCTCAGGGGCGTAGCGGTTGAAGTGGTCTAGATCACAGTCAGTCCCACCTGTCCAAGCCGTGTGATGATTTAAATATAGAACAGCTGTCCTGGTTCTACAGTCTAACGTCACATGCTGAATGTCTCCACTTGGCGCGAGAAAGGTGACGGTGTCGATCGTTGGGCTGCAAAACAAGAGTCCTGACTTCCTCAACGAAGATTTCCAGTTCTCGCACCTCCTCTTCATTCTTTTCTTCTTCGTCGCATATTGGCAGATGAGTTCTGCGAAAAACTTACTAGCTTGACCCTGCATAGGACCCAACCCAGCGTTCTGAAAGAACAGCCAGTTGTTCATCTCGTACCACTCACGGCTCCCCTTGGGGTACGAGATCTTGTAATCAGTATCGTAGCGCTCAACAAGATACTGCATGATGCTTCCAGACTCGAACAAATTGATTGTCTGGCCGTCGGTGAACTTGTCGGTCAAAGCGGGAATGCGTCCATTGGGGTTAATGGCGAGGAACCAGTCCTCCTTTTGCGTGTTCTTGCTGATGTCGATCTTCTCGACTTTGTAGGGAAGACTGTAGGAGTGAGTAATAGGTACCTTCATGGATGCGTTGGTGTCGCATTTACCCGAGCTCTTCTAGAGTGATGGAGATCTTGATGCCATTAGGCGTCTGTGTAGTATAGAGAACGATGTCTGATTCTTGAGACGACATGTTGCAAACTGTTGGCTTGGTTATGCGTGGTGATGGCTACGAAGAATTACCTGAGGATATTAGAATGCTTTGTATGGAGTTGAAGGTGGGGTCTGAAGAGGGGCTACGCCGAACTAAAGCCTTGCTTAGAAATGATGATTCTATACGGTGCTTACAACGCACCAATCTATGCGGACTGCGGAGGAGCAATGCATAGCGTTACCATTTCGCAGATGTTGTAGTAAGGGTAGTGGTATTCGAGAAAATATACACCACAGTCGTGCTTCAGTCTATGCCAGGCTGCAAACGCTTGATCGAATGCACTAGAACCAATACTCTCTCAAATTTCTGCAAAGAACACACTTCTCGTAACGTTCATGTGTAAACAATCCAGTAAGATGTATTGCAGACAGACTGTTCTATTGCGGTCCTTGTGAAGTTACGAGCTTGAGTGGAACAGAAATAGACATAAAGATCATGAGTCACCATCTTCTAGAAGAGGAGTCACAATAAAATGTAGCAGTTTTCCTCTTCTGGCGAGCTTTAAACAGAGTCTTGAGAGCAAGGCAGACACATGGAGTGGTGAGCTGGGATGGCACGTGATGTTGCCAAGCACGCTACTTGGCCGCGCTCTACTTTACTTTGCCGCGCCGCAACACTTTCGCAACACGCCCGTCAACACCGGAACACGTATCAGCAAATATGTCGTGGCGCAACCAAGGCATCACCGGCTCGAACAACATTCCGCTCGGCAACCGCCGACGATTCGGCGGCGACGATGAAGCAGGGGGCTACAACCCTTCTGCGCCGGCCGAAGGCTTGTCTGAGCTGAAGCGTGGGCGCAGCCCAGAGCGAGGTAAGTCTCCTACCACGATGCGCATAACAAGACTCTATAGTAACACATCCACAGCGGCCGACGGTCCGAGACAGCGCAAGAAGCGCAACCGATGGGGAGATGCCAGCGAGAACAAGGCTGCTGGTCTGATGGGCTTGCCCACTGCCATCTACTCAGCCATGACGACCGAGCAGCTTGATGCCTATACCCTGCACTTGCGCATTGAAGAGATCACGCAGAAGCTGAAGATTAACGATGTTGTACCAGCAGATGGTGATAGGTATGTGTCCACAATCCCAGCACAACGCAGACATCATGTTAACCGCGACAGGTCTCCATCGCCACCTCCTCAGTACGACAACTTCGGTCGCCGTGTCAACACGCGCGAGTTTCGCTACCGCAAACGCCTCGAAGACGAACGCCACAAGCTTGTTGAGAAGGCGATGAAGACGCTTCCTAACTACCACCCGCCTGCCGATTACAGGAGGCCTACTAAGACACAGGAGAAGGTCTATGTGCCAGTCAATGACTACCCGGAGATTAACTTCAGTACGAAACTAACCCCTCTAACTTTCCTTTTTCTGTCCCCCTCTACCCTAGCCTTTGTCTTGACCAGCGTGCTCAGACTGCTTGGTGCTTATGCGCATCTGGCGAAGCCTGCAGTATAGCTGTCACTAACCCTACCCACCCTTTGCTCGAACTTTTTTGATCATACACTAACCACAGCTTTTTGCACTAACAGTTGGTTTACTCATTGGACCTCGTGGAAACACTCTCAAGAAGATGGAGTCTGAGTCCGGCGCGAAGATTGCGATTCGTGGCAAAGGCTCTGTCAAGGAGGGTAAAGGACGATCTGACGCAGCTCATACCAGCAACCAGGAGGAGGACCTGCACTGCTTGATCATGGCAGACACCGAAGAGAAGGTCAACAAGGCCAAGAAGCTCATCCACAACGTCATTGAGACTGTAAGTACCGCTCCACTCACTTGTTCAAACCTCCTTCTAACAAGTCGCAGGCCGCCTCTATTCCCGAAGGACAGAACGAACTCAAGCGCAACCAGCTTCGTGAGCTTGCCGCGCTCAACGGTACCCTTCGTGACGACGAGAACCAAGCTTGCCAGAACTGTGGTGAGATCGGTCACCGCAAGTACGACTGCCCCCAGAAGCAGAACTTCACCGCAAGCATCATTTGCCGTGTCTGTGGTCAGGCTGGACATATGGCTCGCGATTGTCCCGATCGCAAGGTTGGACAGCCGTGGCGCAATGACAACCGCTTCGGTGGCGACCGGCCCCAGGCCCGCATTGGAGATGCTCCCGAGAACGAACTCGACGCTTTCTTGTCCGAGATGGGCGGAGGCGGCGCCGGCGGACAGCCCCGTGGAGCTATCGAATACAACGGCGGTGGTGCTGGCGGTGACAGCTATGGGGGTGGCGAGCGCAACCTCAAGCCTTGGGAGCGCGGTCCGACTGGTGGCGCTGCACCCTGGGCGCGCAGCGACAGCCGTGGCGAACGTGGCGACAGCAATGCTGCTGCTCCTCCACCCTGGGCTGGTGGTGGTGCTGGTGCCGGTGCCGGTGGCTCGTACGACCAGAGCGGCGGATATGGAAACGGCGCCGCTCCGTGGGCCTCTGCCGCTCCAGCTGCTGGAGCCTCTTACGGCTATGGAAGCTACGGAGCTGGCTACGACCAGAACGCTGCAGCAACAGGCTACGGTGCCCCAGGCTACGGCGCGCCCGGTTACGGCGCTCCTGCGGCTGCTGCCGGTCCTCCTCCTGGCTTGGGCCCCCTGTTCCAATCTTATGGTTCTGCTGGAAGCCCCCCTCCTCCACCTCCACCGCCCTCTGGCTCTGTACCCCCACCACCTCCTCCGGGCGATGTTCCTCCCCCGCCTCCGCCTAGCGATGTCCCTCCTCCTCCCCCTCCCCCGGCGTAAACAGTGCCTGAGTACTAGCTTTTTGTGTAGTAATATCAGCGGTTAGGTAGCTGGGGATTTTTGGTACAAAAGCAATACTTACAACCTAGCTTCCAGAGCGTATCTATCGGTAGTGCGCAAATTGGCATCGAATGATATTTCTGAAGTCTTGCTGTCTGACTGTAGGTAAGCGCCTCTTAATAAAACCGAAAGAATGAATATCTTTTCTGCAAATGCTTTTTAACCCCTCGCTTTCCAAATATTCCAACTGTGATATGGAGTCTTTTTCTGCTTCCGTAGCTTGTTCGGATGAACAGCTTTGTTCCCAGGTATCGAGGCCCGCAAATCACCAAGTGCTGACCGTGCTGTCTGGGACGTGACAAGGGCCGCAGCCAGTGACGTTATGTTGTAGATGCCAAGCCAGCACCTTGCGCCTGAACGTGTGCACATGCAGATGCTCCCCCACAACCCAAACCATGTCGGTCTCCACACCATACAGCTAACAACTCCCCAAACTCGGCGCATTCACCCCCAGAAGTGTATTTGTGGTCTTGCGGCCTCTTCAAGAGTAGAGTTGGTGAAGCTCGTCTCGACTATCTAATATAGCAGGCAGTCGCTCTGACGACTGTGACACGCGAGCTTGCCGGCCATGGAGAGGATACGCGTTAGCAAGGTGGGCAAAGAGAGGGAGCTGCAGTACAGGCGTACCGCTAACAAGTCTAGGTTGAGGATGTCTATCTCTTGCGCAGAGGCACACGCTTCGACGGCACCCTCCATCTCATGCCCCACCACATCGTCTTCAGCTACCTCCCGAGCAAACCTGCCGACGCCCCGCCAGCTGCAAAGCCGCCTCGTCAGAAAGAAGTATGGATCACGTATCCTATGATCAACTACTGCTGTCTGAAGTCTTGCCCACCAGTCATGCGCCAGCAGCCGTCCATCCGCATACGATGCCGCGACTTTACCTTCTTTGCGTTCTTCTTCCCGGATGAGAAGAAGGCTCGGGACGTCTACGACAGTATCCGCGCGTTGTCTTGCAAGATAGGACGCCTCGACAAGCTGTTAGCGTTTAGCTACCAGCCAAAGCCTCCCGAGGATCAGTTTAACAGTTGGGATATCTATGATGCACGTCGAGAGTTCAAGCGCCTGGGGATCAGCCCTAAAGATACAGAGAAAGGCTGGCGAATATCTGAGATCAATGTCGAGTATAAGGTATGTAGCTTCGACTGCAGCTAGACTGGTGGGCAAAGAGCGTTGACGAAGAGAACAGTACTCGAAGACATACCCTGCCCTTATCGCAGTTCCTTCGAAAGTCTCGGACAGCGTTCTTAGGTACGCCGGCGCATATCGCTCGAGACAACGTATACCCGCGCTTGTGTACCGTCACCCGCTCAACAACTGCTCCATAACACGGAGTTCGCAGCCTACACCCGGCATTACAGGGAACCGGAACCCCCAGGATGAGAGACTTGTTGCAGCTATATGGGCTACGAATCGTGGGTGGAATCCCGCACCTACCCCGGATGCTCCCAGCTCTACAGCGGATCTAACCGTTGACAACGATTCCAGTACTAATAGTTCCTTTGTGGGTGTAGTGGATGCCGAAGCTGTCAACTCCGGAAGAATGACTGCGGACGACCTGAGTGGATCTACTGAGTCTGATGACATTACGCCCAAGATATATGGCGCACAACAACGAAATCTTATCGTCGATGCCCGGCCAACGGTCAACGCATATGCGATGCAGGCTGTTGGGCTTGGATCGGAGAAGATGGACCATTACCCTGGGGCTGAAAAAGCATATCTAGGAATCGACAACATCCACGTTATGCGAAAGTCCCTAAATTGTGTCATTGACGCCCTGAAAGAATCAGATCTCACGTCTTTCCCGCCGAACCAGCAGCTGCTGGCAAAGAGTAATTGGGTCAAACATACTGCCAACATTCTCGACGGTGTTGCGTTGATCGCCCGCAGAGTGGGAATCATGCACTCACATGCCCTGATTCACTGTTCAGACGGATGGGATCGCACAAGCCAGCTGAGCGCACTTAGCCAGATCTTACTTGACCCGTACTACCGGACAATGGAAGGCTTTATCGTGCTCATCGAGAAGGACTGGCTTTCGTTTGGCCATATGTTCCGGCACCGAACTGGCTTCCTTAGCCACGAGAAGTGGTTTTCAATCGAGAACGAACGAATAGAGCGCAAGAATGATGGTCAAGGTGGCGGCAATGCCTTTGAGAACGCACTGCGTGGGGCAAAAGGCTTCTTCAACCGACAGAATGAGTCCAACGAGTCGCTCAACCAACTACCGGAAACAAACAGCACAGAGAATGTTGCAGATGTGTCGGATGCGGCGGCTGCAAAATCTTCCAGCAGAATCGGCGCTGCAGAAGAACATAGAATCACGAAAGTCAACGAGTTATCGCCCGTTTTCCACCAATTCCTGGACTGCGTCTACCAGCTTCAGTATCAGCATCCCACACGGTTCGAATTCAGCGAACGGTTCTTGCGACGTCTGCTGTACCACCTGTACTCTTGCCAGTACGGTACCTTTCTGTTCGATAATGAGAAAGAGCGCATGGAAGCCAGAGCAAAGGAACGCACCAGGAGCGTCTGGGATTACTTCCTCTGTCGCAAGCAGGAGTTTTTGAATCCCAAGTACGATGCCGAGATTGACGACTCAGTAAGAGGCAAAGAGCGTATGATCTTTCCCCGCAAAGGGGAGGCTAGGTGGTGGGCCGAGTGTTTCGGGCGTACAGATGATGAGATGAACCTGTACGGTCCTCAGCTTCCACCTTCACTTACACCTCAGACTAGCAATGCACCGAACGGAAAGAGTGGAGCAAACACCCCGTTGCAGCAGGAGCCAATTGTGACTGGCACCGAGACGGCAGAAAGTGCCACAGGTGCAGGTACCACGACTGATCTGCCTCCCACCCACGCCGTGGGTGAGCGGTCCAGTAGCGTATCAGCTGCTTCGCCAACACCTTTCGATGCGGCAGCGGCTCTAGGGCAGGACCTGAGGCAAGGCCTCGTGGCGGGTATAGGGAGATTGGGGATTGGCAGCAACAGAGAAGTCAGTCCCCGACCGAGTACGGACTCGAGCAGAGCAGCGCCGAGGCTGAGCGCAGACACGAACGCACAGCAAGGCAGAGATAGGAGTCGAAGCAGAAGCCAGGAGACAAGGGGCGAGCTGGAAGTCGAGATGCAATGATGCAGCGGCACATGATGGCTGCAGCCTGTTGGAAGCGTGCGAGCCAAGCATGACCTGGAGGTCTGATAGACCAGCATAATGAATGATAAGTGCTTGAACGACAACGAATTGACGATACCCAATAATTCGTATTGGATCCAGCACAGTGCCTATGAAGATACTTCAGATAGTCACGGACAATTGGGAAGCAGTATTACCTAGCAAAACGGGCCGGTGGGTGCTCTACGACATTCGCGCTAACGACTTCGCCATGCGACTATGTTACCGTATGTGTGACCCACATACTCATATTGTTTGACAAAAACCTTCTTCGAGTATTGCCTTTGAATGCCAAGGACGGAGCCTTTCACGGTAGCTTCCGAGCAGAATAATGTGGGCGCTTTGGCGATTCGATATCCTTGTCTCGCTGCTAGTTTTGGCCTGACCTTCAGCCTCGTCCCAACGATTAGGTGCTTCCTTCCACCCTTCTCTCAGCACCAGGTGTTGCACAATATTGTTATCGTCACGCGCGCATGCAAGTACCTGGTGCTTTCAGCTCACGGCGTGAAGCTCGGCGTGAAGCCTGGCACTCATCATGTTGGTTTGGCCATGACGCGCGCAGTAGGTCGCGCACTCAACACTTCTCTGACCGCAACCACAAAACCATGACGTCGACGGCAGAGGTCCTCAACGCGTAATTCGAATTCCAGAACGCATCTAACAAGCACTTCGGCTCGCAATATTCATGCAAACACCGCCAGAACGCATGACCAGTGCGCCGCAATGAAGCACAGCCACGCTGACTTTGGTTGATGATGTCGATTGGTTTCGCGAAAGCCACAAGCGCGCCGTGCCAGGAAAGGTCTTGGACCCCACTGTGCATCACCATTGCGCACGGAGTTTGGCCTGGGGCTGAGTTCAGGCACTGCAGCACGATTTGACCGCTTCTTTGCAATATGGATCCAATGACAGGCACCAGCCACAGGCCCTCGACATGGGCATGAACTGTGCCAGCGGGAACAGCCACAAGCACCCGCTGCTCTCTTGCGGCGCGTAGCGGTCGCAGTTGAAGGATATGTAGCTATGGCAGCTCCGCTGAGGTTGCGCTGCATTGTAGCGTTCAGCACTCATCCGTTACGACTAACCACGATATCAACAAGTATTGATCCATATCTCGGCACTGCCCGAGCTCCACACAATGCTGTCGCCAAACAGCATTCCTGCCAAGAGGACGCAGCGGGCGTCGAGCACCTGGTCTAATGACTCTGGCTATGGCTCCGGCATCCACGAAGATGCGAGACTAAGCTCTATTGTAGGTGTAGTCTATCGAGACCTGTTATCTGATGCGCTTGCTAAACAACATCAGCTTGGCTCACGTGACATCACCTCTGGCCAGCCATCAGTCCCTCAGCCGGTCAGCCTTGGCATTCATGGACTGGCAAAACTACAGCTCGACGACCAAGTCACAATTAAGGAGGAGGAATACAGCTGCGGTCTCGATACGCCTCGACTACGCGTATGCACTGCCTTTTCAAGCACATCCTCGCCCGACACTCTTTCACCCGCTTCACCCGTCGAAGTCAGACGTTCGCGCGCAGGAAAGTCCAGTAAACTTCCCTCGCAGGCTGTGAGTCGCCTCAATGAATGGCTTGACGCAAACCGGCACCACCCATATCCAGATGCGGAGACAAAGCAGGCTTTAGCCGACAATTGTGGCATTACTGTCAAGCAAGTCACCACGTGGTTCACCAACACAAGACAAAGGCAATTGAAATCTCAAGAGAATGAAGTAGTAAGACTTGGGGATGGGAATGATCAGACTCCTACACAAGCTTCCAGGAAGGGCAAGAAGAAGGACTATAGGCGCAGCAATGGCGCGTCGCCAATCGATGGTTTCCTGTCGCCTCCCCAACTCTCACCCTGTGCCTCAACCTCGGACAATTCAGCTGGCGAAGGAGAAAACTGGCAGTGCACATTCTGCAATACCTCTCTGACAGCCAAATCCTGGCGTCGCCACGAAGAAACGCAACATCATCCCAAGTACCAGTGGACTTGCCTTGCCTTTGGTCCTAGGATACCGCTGCCATCCTGCTCCTCATCCATTTGCGCTTTCTGCGAGCTCCAGAATCCCGACGATGACCACTTCCAGCACTTCCATCGCATTGGAGACTGCCTGTGCAAGGATGCAGAAGAGCGGACTTTTGGCCGACCTGATCACCTCCAACAACACGCGAAGAACTTCCATAAGATGACGCAGCCACTTTCCGAGTTGGTGCGTGACACATGGCGCATCGATGGCCCTGGATTGATCGTCGATAAGATCTGGTCTTGCGGGTTCTGCCAGGAAGTGCTCTACACGTGGGATGCAAGGCAGACACACATCGCGCTACACTTCAAAAATGGATCGACGATGGCAGAGTGGCGCACTTCGCGGTCAACGCTGCCTGGATTTCACAGCAGCTCAAACGAATCTACTGCCCTAGACGCTCTTGCCAGCATGGGTACCACCATTGCAGGGCCCTCGACACAACGCCTATACCAAGTCTCCAACACCAACGTTGGGGCTCCATCTTTCCAGCTTCAATCTGCTTCGACGACCGTGTTCATGCCTACCTCAACAGGCATTCCAGACCTCGACTTCAATTCCTTCTATGGGTGGGGAACCCCGATCGACACCTTCATCCCATCGACCACTGATCTCATACCCGCGTACTCCCACACAAGCATGATGCCAACCGCAGCCCACGGCACCGGCGATCCATCCATGAATTCCGTATGCGTAGGATACGACTCATACGGCAACCCACTCTACGACCAAAATAGCTGGAGTCTGCAGTAAGAGATGCACGTTGCTTTCTTCGGCGTTGGATATATCCCGGTATAGACTATAGATGGACACGGCAAGATGGGAATGGATAGACGGTCTTGCGTTGGATGCACACACCCTACAGTCTCTCAATCAACCAATGAATAAACATGAATCGAATCCTCAGTCTTCATCACATCAACTGCCAAACATAACCCCTCTAACACCAGGACATCACAATCAACCACACAGCACTTCTCCTTACAAGCCGACCATAAAAGCCTCGGGGCTTAGCACAGTAGACTTATTTCGACACAAGCCGCAGCCGAGCCTTATCCGCGAGCGCCACCAAAAAGCGCACCCTTGCAAAAGTCAAAGCCAGCGATTGGAGCATCGGAACGGCACTTATCAGCCCAGCGATGGTTGCAAACACTGTGTGTGCGCTCTCGATCCCGACACCTCGGTACGTCTCGCCAAAACTTGTACGCTAGCCATCACAGTACTACTACGTAGTCATTGTACGCATCACGCAGCTCCCGGTCAACGCCCACGCATCCGCGCGAGTGGACGACGAGTCCGCGGAAATATTTCCGATTGTGCTCTAGCTGAGCAGCGCGTTAGTAAGCAGGGCGGTCTCGGACGTGAAGTCCGCTGCAAGCACGTCGGAAGATGCACTGTACGAGTTGGGACGCAGTGTGGGGAATGTGGGGCCGACTCGTGTTGCGGGAGATGGTGGTGGTTGGGTAAGGTGAGTGGGATGAGGGGTGCAAAGGGAAGTATGAGGTGGGATGTTGGTAGGTATCGAATTTTTATGACGTGGGGTTTGAAGGTAGGTATGCAGCTCTACATCGTAGTTCTGACGCTCGAGAGTCGTAATCACTATCCCGTTACGCTTTCAGCATGTCTTCGTCGACCTCCCAGTCATCCCAGGTAGGCTTGTCATATCCGTTAGGTCTGGAGCTGCGCAGGAAGCCGTTCCAGTACCCCTCGATATCAACAACAGGTTTGATAGTCTTGACTTCTGCATCGAAAGCTTTGCTGAAGCAAGCTTGCATGTGGCGTGGCTCGAACAATTCAGGGTGTGTCCTCCTCATGGTCCTGAGTGCTCGCTTACCGACTTCATCAACCGAGTCGTGGTGTCTTAGCGCGAAGAAGTCGGCGTCGTGCTCCTGTCGTAGCTTGGCCATCATGTCGTCATCGTACAGACCGAGCTGCAGCAGGTAGATGTCGTATTGCACGAGGGATGTGGTGCCGATGTAGCTGCCGCCGGACTTTGCTCGTCTGTAGAGACCGACTAGCGCTGCTATGGTGCCCATGCAACCTGTGCCGTAGTCGCTCATGGGGAAGGGTGGAACGACAGGCTCCTGTAGACCCATGGCGAGGCCTTGAGCCCAGGCAACGCCTGTAACGCAGTCTGCGATCTGCTGCCAGCCGGGTCGCGATGACCAGGGTCCGACGTGTCCGAAGCAGTTCTCAGCAACGTATACGAAGCCGCGTCCACGCTGTTTGGCAATGTCCTGTAGTTGTTTGGGGCCGTAGCCGAGGCGGTTCAGGCTGCCTGGTCGGTAGCCGTCCAGCACAACGTCCGCTGATTCGAGCAGCTTCTCGAAAATCTCACGGTCGTTTGGCTGCTTCAGATTTAGGTCTGTGGTGTGCTTGCCAATGTTGGCGTCTACTTGGAAGAACGGAACATCTGAGAGGTGTGGTGCGGTGACCTTGATGACCTCCGCACCGTACTCGGCAAGCCCGCGGCCCATGGCTGGACCGGCTATGATCCTGCAAAGCTCGAGGACTCGGATACCAGCGAGAATCTGAGGCTTTGGTGCAGCTGAAGGCTTGAATGGGAATGGAGTGGGTGGTGTCTCTGTCTCTAGCGTGTCGACCTTCCACGGGGGCTGTTGAAGGAGATCCTGTCCGTGCTGTGATGCTTGGAAGTCCTCCCACTTCAGGCAAGTGACGCCTGCTTGCTTGATCTGTGCGTTCATTTCTTCAAGCTGGTCGGCAGTGAATTGTTTGACGTGGTCTTCAATAATCTTGATGCACTCATGGTAGTCGGTAAGGTCTGGACGGTGTCCTTCTAGGCCAATCATGTTAAGCGCTTTGGTAGCTTCAAGAGAGCCATGGAGATGGAAATATTCTCCCGGGTTCTTGGTCTCGTACAGGTTGGCTGACAGTCGACGGTACTGAATGGATTGGGCTTGGAGCAGGTCGGTATCTGCAAGTTTCAGTTCGCTGCTAGAAAGAGGGCCAAGAACATGTTCTACCTTTGAGAAGCTTCTTTACTTTTGGATTCGCCTTGTCCATGCCACCAACAGTGGCAAGATATGTTGAGAACAGGAAAGCTGTGGCCCTTTCCAGATCGACATCAATGCTCCTTTGCTTGGGCCCATCTTGGAGATCAGCTATCGCGGAGGCCACGCCCGCCTCGACAGCTTTCAGCGCTGTGATGGCTTCTGTTTGCTTGAGCGGACTCGGATAGTACGGACTTCCAGTATTTGCTGTGGAGAAGTGTGCTTTCGCAATGTGGGGAAGGGATTCCTCTGGGAGGTTGTCTTTTGCCTTGACTAGCAATTGCTCAAGAGCTGCCTTGGTGCCATCAAGAAGGGTGTAGACGTCTGATTGCTCGTTTGTGTGTTCATCTCCGTTAGTATCAGATCCAAGATAGGGTGCCATGTTGTGAGCCAATGGAGGAGGGAGATGTGCAAAAAGTTGGATAAAGAAGACAAAGGGTTGGGACGATTAGAAGGAGAGGGACCGGAAGTCATATTGGCGTGCGGGAAGCCGTTGTAAGCCTTTTCCGACACCCCGGGCTTGACATGGCGACTTGACTCGGATACTAACCGCACCCTGCATGATGTGTAAAACGGCTGCACTCAAGCGTCCGGTCAGGCTCAGGATCGCCGTGTGATGGGGTGAGGCGGCTCTAGCTAGCTCTGGATTTGGATCTGCAATCCCCGATGACGCCGGTGCAACAAATACCCTCGGCAGCATCCCGGCGAAGCACGTGCACACTCCCAGCATTGCAGCTACGCTGGGTGTGCGATTTGGTTCACCACCACAAAGACTCGCCAGCCTGCAGTGTCTCTGATCGACGATTCGCCGGACGCAGCGCACTCGGTGAGGGTCGCAGCACCCCTCACTAGTCATTTTTGAGGGGAAGCGCGAGCTACGGGCCCTTTTGTGCTATTTGCTTGCCAACTCAATCCGTCGTCCCTCATCCGACACTCACTCGTTCATCGGAAGCCTCTCCCCAGCAAGGTATCGCGACCTTACACGTGACTGCCGCGGCCCTCAGAGGTAATGACACGCCCAAAGGTTCCGCCCGGTTAGTCTGCACGTCGTTGGTGAAGATGCTGCATCAGTACTAACATGGCCATGTGCAGAGCAGCGGCAGCGCACTGCCCAGGCATGCGAGAGCTGCAAGAGAAGAAAGCAAAAGGCGAGTCAGCACCACCTTTGACACCTGCAGCGTAGCTGCATCGCGCAGTCGCACGACATTCGCGAAGCGCTCAGACGTGTTTTCCGTCGGTTGGATCCTCGGATAGCGATCCTCGCTCCGTGGAGCAGTCCACCGCCGAGATTGTTGTTGTTGAAGCCGCCGTTACTCGTATCGAGTGTCGCTGAAGTGTGGGTCCTGGACTAACACGCATCAAGTGCAATGGCCTCTGCCCATGTAACACATGTGATAAGGTACGTCCTTTGTACAGTACAGATGGAGCTGGCCACGCGCTTCTCAAGATTCTTTGACGATTCTCTTGGGTTTCACCCTCGATCCCTTCAACATAGTGCGGGATGACGATGACACCGCCGCTTTGGCTGTACGAATATTCATTCTGTCACTGCGCTTGATTGATAGCAATGCCAGCAAGCAGTTGAGTAAAAATTCGTGTTTTCTGCTGGCAGTAACACGATGCGATCATCCAAAAGAGAGTGACGGCACATCGTCTGAAGTTAACAACAGCCACTAGAGTGTGGTGCATGTGGCCGGCTCTTTCATCTTTGCCTTCTACTGTCGATCGATCAAGCTTACAGTAGTAGCGGAAATTCACCTGTACCTACTCTGACCGAGAGCCTGGTTCCCCTGCCGACGGTGGTCCACCAGCTAAAAGGCGAGCGCTCCAGGAGGGTGAGGACAGCTCTTACGCAGACGATAATTCGACTTCAAACACGCCCAGCAATGGCAACCAACACCCATCACCGCTGGCCTCCATCAGACGAAGGTCGTCTGCCGCCACCCGTCCAACTCCACTAGCGCAGGACGTTGGCCCACGCCTCCTAAGTGACAAGCAGGAAACACCTTTCAAGCCTTCTTGTGCTAGACCAAGCGTGGAGGTAGTGAACACATTCCAGCAACTACCTACCAGCAATGTGAATGGAGCCGGAGACCATTTACCAGCCCGATCTCGTGGCACTACTGTCGGCAGTGGCCCCGATGAAGAAGCCGTGATCTACAGCCAGAGTCGCATGCTGCAGGATCCCACTGGCCGAGTGCTCTACATTGGAGATTCGGCAACGCTCTCGTTCCTCCAGCTCTTGCGCATGATGGTCGAGACTGTTGCAGGAGCGTCGCCTTTTACCAACGATCCCCGACGTCACAAGATCGTCGAAGGGCAATACTCGCTTCCTCCAGGCTACAGTCACACCCATCTGCTTCCTGACATGCAGACTGCTCGAGTACTTGCAGATGCCTTCTTCATCAACACGCATGGGCTGCTGCAGGTATTCGAACAGGACCGCTTCATGGAAGAGGTGGAGGCATGTTACTCGGATCCTTTCCAAGTCCAACCCCCTTGGCTTTGCCTCCTGAACATGGTATTTGCTATAGGCCTCACCATGGCCACGCCGCTTTCTGGAAGTCCTGAAGCGCTTATTATCGATAAGCTTCGCAGTGAGCACCTGGACCGAGCAGAAGTGTTTTACCTGAATGCCAAGAGTCTCAATGATCCCATGAATGGTCTTGAAGACCAAGACTTTTGGTCTGTTCAGGCCCTTCTGCTTATGTCTGTGTATATGCTCGCCAAGTCCAAGAGAAACACTGCATTTGCTTTACTTGGCATGGCAGCCCGTTCTGCACACGCACTCGGTCTTCACCGAGAAGAAACTATGGTGATCTTCAGCCCGGAAGAGCAGACACAGCGAAAGAATCTTTGGAGATCAATATTCGTCCTTGATCGACTGCTCTCTTGTTCGTTGGGTCGACCTACAGCCATTTCCGAAGACGACTGCTCAGGGGATACACTTCACCCTTCCGAACCGCAATTGGAGCAACCTTTTACAATCAACCCCGCGCCGGGCTTCAACGAGACTGGACCATGTGCGTTGGAGGCTGCCGTGCGAAGCTGTTCCGTCATTGGCGTGATCTTACGCAAAGTCTACCAGCAGCGCAAGATCAGCACACGGTTGGCACAGGAAATCGCAGACATCTGCAAGTCGTGGCCGCGCGCACTTCCATCTATTCTGCATTGGCGACAGGCAGCCAATGCATCGCCAAGTCAGGGCGTGGCCATTCTTCACGTCAACTTGTTCTATTGCCATTCAATCATCCTGTTGACACGACCGTTCTTCCTCTATATTCTGAATCTGGAGACGCAACGCCATGTCAACCAGAACCAACCTGGACCACGAGGACCTAGACCCTACTTGCGCATGGAGAAGTTTAGCGAAGCCTGCGTGATTGCTTCGACGCACACGATCCTCTTGGTGCAAAACGCTTTCGATGCTGGCTATCTGTCAAGACGCAATCCTGCTGTCATCTACTTCCTCTTCGCTGCGACCCTGGTCATCCTTGCCAATGAGTTCGCGGGACTCTACCGGGTGGATGCTTCGGACACTTGTATCACCAACGCAGTCAACATCATGAACTACTGTGCCGAGAGCGACCAACAAGCCAGCCGCCTCGTCTACATCCTCAGCACGTTTCGCGATGTCGTGGCACAGCAACGCATGCGTCGCAAGCAGAGCCAAGGCGACAACACCAACCTGCCCAGCATCTCGTCACAGTTGTACGGCGTAGCAGCTCCCGTACAGCAACACGCCCAACCACCCAACGCAGGCCTGGCCACGTCGACAGACCCCATCAACGGAACCACCCGTTTGCACCAAGTTCCCATCCACATATACCCAGGCATGCAAACCGCCCCGCTCGACGCGTCACCGCCTGCCTTCCCACCACCACCACCACCACCCCCACATCTCGCGCACGCACACTCACACTCGCATCCGAACCTATCTCAGCTCTCGCCCCCGCAAAGCGACTTCTCCGTGCACCTCTCACCGATCCAAGACCTCCCCAACTCAGCGCCAGAATCAGACAGCTACCTCCTCGGCACCACGGCGCTGAACACACCCTCGCAGGCGCCCAGTCTGAGCACGATGTTGGATCTCAGCGCGCTGGATAACACGCGCGTGCCCAGCCTGCATAGTGAGGAAAGCGGACTCGACGAGCATATCGATTTCGATGCGCTGTGGGCGTGGCCAAGCACAACGCCAGCTATGGGGAGTCCGCGGCCGGGCGGAGAGGCGGGTGTGGGTGCGGGTATAGTGAATGGTGGCGGAGAAGGAGCGCCGGTGCCGCTGTTTGGGATCAGCCATGGGGGGCCGGTAGAGAGGGAGCAGGTCTAGAATGGAAGCAATACACGGCAAGGGCCTTCGAGGTGAATGCGTGGTATTGGTGCTGTAAAACAAAAGCAACCGGGGTATTTCCAAAACCAAATCCAAATCCAAATGCAGACGCAGACGCAGTCTTGATATGCGCACTTCCAAACTCCTCCCATGCAAATTCTTCCTCTTGTCTCCTACTCGCGCCACTCCTTTGCACACTTTGTACACTTATAAAATGCCGTCATCGGTTCATCTGCACTGCGAATCTGCAGCTGATACCAATACGCCTGATCGTTCCTACACTTTTCATTCGGGCATTGAACTGTAATCGTCAGCACCCTTGGCCCATAAACAAGTAGTAGAGTGTATAACGCACCTTCCGTCTTATCCACATTATCCCACGCGCCCTTGCCGCCCAGAATGTCCTCCACCTCCTTCTTCTTCAGATACTTGCGCTCGTAGTAGCGCTTGTTGATTACAAAGTGGTACGGGCAGGTCAGGCATTCGAAGCGGTTCTGGCCCACGTATTGCTCGATTGTGGGGTCCCCTGGGGGTACGCGCGAGACGCGCAGCATGTTGCTGCAGGTTGGGCAGACTGGGGTGGGTTAGTGGAATGGTGGGGAGGATGGAGGGGGAGGGGAAGTACAGAGCAGCATCCTGTGGGTGGGTGTGGATGTGAATGTGAACAGCTGGGACTGCGGGAGGTGTGACGGCAAGGCGCGAGAAAGTTACAGTGGACCCTGGCGCTAGGCCGGAAGGGGGAGCGCGGGGCGTTGGGTTGTGGTTGCGTGGTTGGCGGCGCAGGCGGCTGAAACATTCGTTCGTGTCCGTCTCACCGCATTGCTGGAGCTTGCTGTTGAAGACGGTCGGGTTTTCTTTCTGCACTTGTCTCTCCATCTGCATCTACACTGCAAATCCTCCCTGCCTTGCACTCACTGAGAAAGCGGAACACCAACACCGCCGCTCTACCCCGCCAACCCCCGAACCCGCACAACTCACCATGGCGGACGAAGATGTACCGCCCCCATGAATGTATATACACAGAAGCCATACTAATCCTCCAGGGCGCCTCACCCCGCGAGCTGATCCTCGAAGCCAGCCGCCGCAACAACACCGACCTCCTGGAAGAAACGATCGCGGACCTCACCTCCGCCGCGACAAAAGCCGGCAAGGAGCCCGAGGCGCACGTGGCGCAGGTGCTGAATGCAGCGAGAGACGGCGTGGGTAATGGGTGTTTGCACGTAGCGGCTACGTATGGGAGTTGTACGTCCTTCTCCTCTCTCCTCTCTCCTCTCGCAACATAGCAAACAAAGCGCTAATCCACCTTTCTAGACGAAATCCTAGACATCCTCCTCGACCAACACGGCCTAGAAATCGACCCCACAGACCGTCTGGAGCTGGACACGCCCCTGCACAAAGCGGCGCGCTACGCGAACTCGCTCAGCCAGCCCGAGTGGCCCGCCGCGGTGCCCATAGTGGAGATACTGCTGGACGCTGGGTGCGATCCTAGGATACGGAATAAGGCGAAGCTGAAGCCGTTCGAGCTTGTGGATCCAAGGAATAAGGAGCTGAGGGAGGTGCTGCGGAGAGGCGAGGTTGCGATGATGATGGCTGGGGATGTTGTGCAGGAGGATGAGGGTGAGGGGGGGAGCGGGAGCGAGAGTGATTAGGGGGTGGGTGGACTTGTAGAGTAAAGTGCAGCGTCTTGATTGTACGGGAAGGGGCGTAGAGGTGTAGAAATAACGCACGGGTTTCCATCATCATACCTCTCTGCCTTTTTCGCTTGGACGCTGCCCTCCCCTACCATTGAAAAGAAAGTCGCTTCACCATGTTCACAATGTACATGAGATTCAGCACATTCAATCTTCAAAAAACCTGTACATGGCGTCATTCTTGAAGCGTACAATGCCCGTCGTGATGAAACAAGCAACCTCCAACTTTTCTATGAGACCCTAGCAAGAATCTTCCCTGTCGAACCCGCCAAAACGCCAACGCTATGCAAAGAAACAATCGCCAACCCAGTCACTAGTTCCGCGGTCACGCATCGACCACAGCCTCAGCGCCCGCACTCGCGGTAAGCATATCCAGCATACCCTGGACGCTCCAGGCGATCTGGCTCGCCTCGACGGTGACGCGGACGCGGGCCATGAGGGCGTCGACTAGGGCGTCAATTTCCTCGCTGCGGCCCAGTTGGTCGGCGTACAGGTCCAGCACGACGAGGGCGACGTCGGTGGTGAGGCGCGTGATGCGGTAGTCGGACATGTTTTTGATGAGCCATCGCAGGATGGGCTGGAGGGTGATCTCGTCGCGGTGCGAGAGGGCGGTGCGCAGGGCGGAGCGGTGGCGGAGGGCGGTGAGGAGGGAGAGGGATTGGGTGCGGGCGTTGTTGTCCTAGGTTGTTGTTAGCTTTTATTCATTTCACACAGACATCTGATGTCAAGGCTCACCTTGGATTCAAGCACCATGTCCAGTGCCTTTGCGTACTGCGCTTGCCTCAGAGCATGCGCCCAGGGAGCGCCCGTTGTGACCTTGCCGCGCGCGTTGCCCTCGATGACAATGTCGGCGCTCTCGCCGGTAAAGTCCTTGCCACGGACGCGCTTCTCCCAGCCCTTGCCCCGCTTGCGCTTCTTGCTGCGGTCGTACTCGTCGATGTTGCCTTCCATGAGCGCCTTCATCTCCTTCTCTCGCTCGCGCGCAAGGGCTTTCTGCTCACCAGAGAGGTGGGTGCGGATGGAGAGGACGCCCGAGGACAGACCAACGGCAATGTGTTTATCTTCCTTTTGACTGGGCACGACGGACAGGGAGAGGATGGGCGAGGGGTACTTCAGGCCGCCGACGACGTTCCAGCCGCTGGTCTCGAAGACCTTGACGTGGCCGTCGAGCGAGCCGGAGAGCAGGCGAGAGCCGTTGTTGGCGAGGGACAGGGCGGTGACGGTCTTCTGGTGGTTGCGCAGCATGTGGATGGGCTTCGCGGCGACGAGATCCAGGACGGAGATGGCGTTGTCGCTGGTGGCGAGGACGGCGGTGCCCGAGGGCATGGGCAGGACCGTCTCAATGGGGTGCTGGTGCTTGAAGACCATGACGGCCTTGCCGCCGGCGCGTGCGTCCCACAGGCGGACTGTCTGGTCGTAGGAGCCCGAGACGAGCAGGCCGCTCTGGGCGGGCATGAAGGCGCCGGTGCGGACGTAGTCCTGGTGGCCGTCAAAGGTGGTGGTGCTCGTGTCGCTGGGCAGGTCCCACAGGCGCACGGTGCGGTCGTCGGAGCAGCTCATGAGGCTGGTGAGGTCGGCGGGGTTCCACTCGGTCGTCCACACGGGCTGCTTGTGCTCCTTCCATGTCTTGAGGATGGCGCGGCTCTTGACGTCGAAGGCCTGGATGGAGCCGCTGTCTCCGCCGGCGAGCAGGATGCGGCCATCTCTGCGCAGGTTGCCCGAGCGCGCAATGTCGTCGACGCCGAAGCGCGAGATGGTCTTGACGACCTTGCGCGTCTTGGCGGAGAAGATCTGCACGCGCGAGCCGGTGGTGACGGCAAACAGGTCCTGGGCCGCGGTGAGGGAGTTTGCGGGCGGCGGCGGTGGAATCGAAATGTGCGTGACTGGCGACGAGTGCTGCGACGGGTCGAGGCGCAGCTCCGAGGTGAACGAGTTCCAGTACTGCTGCTCTGACGTGACCGTTGAGGGGCCCTTGGGCAGCTTCGCGGGCTGCAGCAGCTGTACTTCGGCGGCCATGGCGGGCAATGAGCGGGGTGCTGTGCGTGCGAGAGGGTGCGATCCGTCGTCGTCGTCGTCGTCGCCTTCGTCGTGCTGAGCAGAGACGTCGATATGCGAACCTGAACCTGAACTTTTTTGGTGGAGCCCGTGCTAGTCTAGGTTTGGCCTGGCGCGCTGTGCTGCTTCGACTCCACGCTATCACCCGTCGACCGTCCACCTTGCTTGCCCTCTCATCGCCTTGCACGTGAATCGACTTTCTTCAACAACAGACAGCGCCCAAAGCTACAGCAGTAGACGCGCTGGTACGTGATCGAGGTGGCGTCCTCCGAGGAGCGCTCGCTATTATTAGGCATAGTGCAGCTGCCTGATCGCGGATCGCCAGGCCTGGCGCGACATGAATGATCAAGAGGGTGTAGCTGCGACAAACATCTCATCTCGTCTCATCCTCTGCAACCTGCCAGCGTCGACCTGCCATGACACATACACCCTCGCCCGCGCGACCTCTCATCTGACACCGATTGATGAGGTCTCTGATTCCACCCACTGCATGCACCTTGAACCAGCCACAGCCGTGATCCTGCGCTAGCCCATCGCCGCCGTCAACAACATGGCCAGCCTGTGCGACAGCATGGATGACTTCTTCGACTTTGAACAGCTCGAAAGAGACAGCACTCTGTACGCCAATCGCTTGGACGCCGGCCATGAGAATGATGTGTTGGAAGATGGCGTCATGGCCATGGACTGGCAGCCCGTGTTTACTGACGTTCCTGCGCTGCCTTCGTCAGATGCCAATGCGCCACGCAATGAAAGCACCCACCAGCTTGATGGACACCCCATACAGCAACACTCCTTGTCCGACGTCTCGCACCAGCCACCGGGTTTGCTGATTCCCCATGCTGCGGCGCTTGCCTGGCCTGTCGAACATCTGCCCATGCCTGACGTCCATCGACAGCACCACGATCTCGACCATGCACCTTTATCATCACTCCAGGCACGTGATGCCCTCTGTCTCGCCAGTAGAGACATCAACGACGCATCTGCAAGTGATTTGTGCTCGACGCGCAGCACACCCCTGCCACCCCATGGACCAACGCAGGACAGCTCCAATGATGCGCCTCTTCCACCGCCCTCTGGTAGCAGCAAGCACGTTCCTCTCCAACCCGCAAGAGGTTCGCTACCGACTCGTCACGCTTCCTCTGCAAGCTGGAAACCTGCATCTGCCAAGCGCAAGGGGCCGCAGAGCCGCATTCCGATCGAGGCCCGGCAGATGCTCGAAGAGGAGTTCGCTGCTAACCCGTATCCTCATGGGTGGGAGATGGAGATCATCGCGCACCAAGCAAACCTCGACGTGAAGAAGGTCCGCAACTGGTTCAACAACACCCGCGCAAGGAAGAAAGGCCAAGGTGGGTTACTAACAGACGCATGCACTACGTACAGTCCGCTCACCCGCACAGAACTTGATACTGCAAATCGTGCAGATGCTCATGACAGTACGCGTTCGCTCAAATCCAAGCTCTCCAAAGACAGCCTGGAAGCCCTCGATCAGCATGCGGACGAGGCGGTCCAACTACCCCAGCCGCCTCTAGCACTCTACCTCGCACAGTCCTACCAAGAAGAAGGTGTAGATCTCACTGACCTGCAGGCTGCCATGGATAGCGACTCCTTCAGCGCTAGCGGCTATTCCGATCGAGGCGCATGGTCAGCTTCCAGGAGAGGCTCTGCTGTCGACTCCATCGTCTCGTCTGAAGGCACGGCACCAACAACCTACACCGTATCTTCAAACGGCAGTCGCAGTAACGTCTCGTCTTTTGGCCGGGAACGACGGCGTGGTCGAAGACGCATGGCTTGGAATGAATCCCCTCATTCTCGCTCAATCAATGGCGTCAACAACGCGGGCCAGCCTCAGCAAGACCTGCCCTTCTTCTGTACCTTTTGTCCTCGAGCTTTCAAAACCAAATACGAATGGATACGACACGAAGACTCAGTACACGCCCTCCGAACAACCTGGATATGCTGCGACACGAGGAGTGTACCTCTCCTGTCATGCCCATTCTGTGGTCACATGCATCCTGACGATGCTCACATGGCAACTCACAAGTACCACCAATGCCGGTCTAAGCCTGAGGCACAAAGAACCTTTTACCGCCGTGACCATTTTGTGCAGCATCTGCACCACGTCCATTTCGCGAACGCCAAACACCCATCGGTCCGCGTAGGATGCCAGGCGCGCCTGCTGGCTTCTGAAGGGCACAACTTCGGTTGCAAAGACCTTTCCATGAAATGGCGCAAGTTTGGTGCACCCATGAAGAAGGACGACCCTATGCTGCATTGTGGCTTTTGCGGAAAGAAGTCCAAAGACTGGTCAGAGCGCTGCGAACACGTCGCTGAACATCTAGTTGCCCGCGAACTCAATCGATCTGTATGGTGGCCGGACCGAAAGGAGAACCATCTCGAGAACCTGTACTCAACCACACCTTTCGAATCGTTCCGCTGCCGATACTGTCTAAAGGTCTTTACAGACATCCAGGCCATGAATGAACATTCTCATTGTCGCGTCTGGAGCTGTCGGTTCCTACAGAGCTTTGATGACGTCGCCGCCGAGAATGCTGGTCCACCGCTCTGTCCAGACTTTCCCTCCGCAAAGGCTCACCACTGCCATCTCTGTGGGGCTGGCTATCGGGCTGTGCATATCGAGCATGCACACAACTACCACAGGTACCGATCTTGCAACCAAGAGTTCTACGAATCCGAGGATGCCTTCCTCCAACATCTGCACAATTTCCACGGTGCGTCGCAACCTGCGCTACTGCGAGGAAATGCCATCATAGAGCAGACCTTTATGCGGAACAAGGGAGCTTCATTCGAGCCTGTGGAGTTCAATGAGAGCATGCAGCCCTGCCACATGGATCTCACAACGACGCCCCTTACGCCCTTCACTGTCGAGAAGCCAACAATGACTGTATCTGTGAGTGAAAGGCGGGATCAAAAGCAGCTCAAAAAATATTCGCCGGTGCGGAAGCAATCCGTGAACACAAGTACACGGGAACCCGCAGAAGCGTCGAAAGCGCAGCGGCAGCGCTCAGACACAGCCACGACGAAAGCCGACTCCCATGAACCGCGTTTTGTTCGCCTCAGTACTTACATCCCATTTGTTTCCTCGCGTGTATTCTATTCGCGCAGTTCAAAGTCTTCCGAGGTACCAAGGGACGCTCATGCGGTACTCGAAGAAATGCCAAAGCCTCACCTGACTTCCTTGGTCATGAGTGCCGGCCTCATCGGTATGGCTGTAGCACGTTGGACCATCAAGCCAGAGAAGCGCTCGAAAGACAGTATGGTAGAGCTCGTTCTTGAGGAAGCTGTTGGATGAGCCAGACATGTTCAATATGCCTTCACCACCAACCGTCTACAACCAGGAATGCACATACGATGCAATATCCTAGAGGTACCAGGAGGGCACACAAATTAAGCAAAAAGGGAACCCGTGCGCTGCGGTTAGGATTGGCTGATTTCACAAGTCTCACTGCTGTTGTTCAGTCCGCAGTCTTCTACCTTTCATAGCATCTATGACGTGATACACTGCTCGACAAACTCAACAATCGACTCAGCCTGAGGCTACCAAGACACGCAAGCCATAACGGGTAGTTATCATGTTGCTCACTGCGGCCGCCAAGTATTCAGCATCTTTAGCTTCCTCATTGGGCTTCGTCTTTCAGCTTGGCGACATGACGAATATGCGACTTCCCCTCAACTCTACGAACTTGACGAGGAAAATCGCCATGTGTAGGAAGATGTGCACTATACACGACTTGGCATCGTGATAAGGTTCCGTGGGGAATCGGCGGGAATATAAGAGCTGGCTCTCTCCATGCTATCACTCGAAAGGCACCAATACTTGGGCTTGGCTTTGGCACAGAGACTGACGTTATGAAGTTTACTAACTTCGCCTTACTCGCTCCGTTAGTAGCAGGCTCTCCCTTCGAAACCAGACATACCTCGGTTCCTCGCAATGCAGAGGTCAGCTATGACGGCTATCACATCTACCGTGTTACTCCGTCGTCTGCCAACGAAGCCCGCGATTTAGCAAACCGCTTTTCTCGCTATCACACTCATCCCATTCGAGACACTTTATCTGTGGCCATTCCACCTGACGAAGTCCTGTCGTTTGAGAGTCTCGGACTACAAACGCGCCTTGTCAATTCCGATCTTGGTGCTCACATTCGTTCGATTGACAGCAAACCCGCAACTTACGATCGCGCGTTGCACAAGCGCGGTGAGCTGCCTGACTTGGCTTGGTACGATTCGTATCATCCTTATGCAGAGCATCTGGACTACTGGGATGATTTGACGCACTCGTTCCCAAAGAACTCGAAGAAGTTCTCGCTTGGAAAGAGCTATGAGAATAGAACCATCTACGCGTACCATCTTTTTGGCGACAAGAACAAGGGCGGTTATCGGCCGCATACGAAAGACAAGCGGGAGAAGCCTGTCATTCTTTGGCATGCGACAGTGCATGCTCGGGAGGTATGTGATCTGTGAACTGTCGGTGAATGAATTACATGCTTATCTTTCCGCCAGTGGATATCTACTATGGTAATCGAGTACCTTGCCTACCAGCTCATCGACGGTTACAAATCTGGCAACGCCAACGTGACCGCCTTTCTAGACCACTACGACTTCTACCTTGTGCCCTTCCACAATCCTGACGGCTTCGTCTATACACAGACCAATGATCGCCTCTGGCGCAAGAACCGCCAGCCGCGTCCTTCCATCAACACGACATGTCTTGGTACTGACGGCAACCGCAACTGGAAGTTTGAATGGGACGCGCAACCACCAGAGGGTGGATCAACTCCTGACCCATGCGGTCAGACCTACCGTGGTCTCGCACCAGGCGACACACCTGAAAACGCAGCGCTCGACGCCCTATCCGCCAAACTCTCCAAAAAAGGCGAAGGCATCCGCTCTTTCATCGACTTCCACTCGTACAGCCAGCTCGTCCTGACCCCATGGGGATTCTCCTGCGATCCCCTCCCCGCAACCATCGACCGCATGCTCGAAGTTGCCAACGGAACAGCGAGGGCCATCGAAGCAGCAAGTGAGAGGAACAGCACATACCAGGCGGGACCTGGGTGTCAGATCCTGTACTTTTCGACTGGCAATTCTCGGGATCACCATCATGCTGTGCATGGGGCGACTCATTCATGGACGCTCGAGTTGAGTCCCGCAGATGAGGCGGGTGGTGGATTTGTCCTTGATCCGAAGGAGATTTGGCCTGTCGTCAAGGAACAGTGGGCTGGGCAGTTGTGGACGCTGAGAGAGGTTTGGGAGGACTAGACTACGCTCGATGTGATTGCAAATATAAAACATTACATATGCTTGTGGCACGGTCGTATTTCCCTTGTATCCTTCGCCAACAGCTAAAGTGTCGTTCGTGATACATAGATGATCAGTCGGTCGTCGGTCTCAACGAACAGGCAAGTCTGCGTCTTGCAGGTATACCAGTGCTAGGAGAACCGAGAAACATGTTAATTGCATCAGAAAGGTAATCTAGAGTGTTAAAAGCCTCTAGAGGTTGATGTAAGAATCGAGCTATTGCGTCTGATGTGTGCAACACGAGAGGGGGTTAAGCCGAAACGCGGGCATGACGCGGAGCCCCACATGTCCCCGCATAGCTACCCCGGAGCTACGACAGCTCCAGCTCCAGCTCCAATCCTTCTTCCTCATCCCACATAGACAACCTAGACTGTTTATATTTAAGATCTTGTCCATTGTACCGCTTGTTTAGGTTTCTTGGACGCAATGCGGGCGTTCAATGTCATAGCTGCGGCGCTTCTGGCAAGCGTCACGGAAGCTTCATCCCTCAAACCGCCCATCCTGCCGTTGATCGTGCGAAACCCGTACCTAAGCACATGGCTACAAAATGCGCGAGAAGAGCCATGGAGCAAATGGCCCATGTTCTGGACGGGGGACCAAATTGGATTCGGAGTGCTTGCTTCTGTCCCTGACACGAACAACGTGTACCCACTGCTCGGCCGACCACACGACTCCCTCGAGCAGAGCAGTGAGCAGTACACTGTCGCTTTCCCCAGATACAAAGGCGCAAAGTACGATGCTTCGACAACGAACTTGACGTACACTATTCCGGCGCCTCCGAAACTCGCCAGTGCTGGCGATGTCGAGATTACGCTCTCGTTCCTTTCGCCTATCACGCCGACATCCACGCTGCGCCAATCGATACCTGCTGCGTATCTGAGCATCCACGTGCACGGAAGCTTCGATGTAAACATATATGTGGATGTCAACGGACAATGGGTCAGCGGCAAGCGAGACAGCCCCATCGAATGGGGCCTGACAGAGCAGGAGGCCGCCGGTTCCGCCAAGGGGCTGAAGACGTGGAGAGTGAAGCGTCAGGTCGAGCAGATCTTTACTGAGGAACACGACCAGGCTGAATGGGGTCAGCTGCACTTCACGGGGCCAAGCGATGCACGCCATGAGTCTGGCACTTCGGCTTTGCTGAGGCAGCGGTTTGCAAAGACTGGGACGCTGCAAGATCAGGTCGATGATAAGTTTCGCTCCATCATGGATGAAGAGCCCGTGTTTGCTTTCTCCAAGAGCTTCAAGTTGAGCAATGCGTCTTCAGTGTCGTCGAAATCATCTGGACAAAGTGTGCTGTTCACGATCACGCACATTCAGGATCCTGTTACGCAGTACGCCTCGGCGCGCGGACTTACCTTTATGAAGCCTCTCTGGTCATCGTGGTTCCCCGAGGATCACAAACTCATCCAGTTCCACTACGGAGACTTTGCAAACGCCAATAGCCTGGCAAGCAACTATTCCGAGCAGCTACGCGTCGACGCCTACCAGTCTGGCTCTACAAATTATGTCGACATCGTGGCACTTTCTGCTCGACAAGCCATGGGCGCCACGAGTTTCTCAGGAACGCCTGAAAACCCTCTGCTCTTCTTGAAGGAGATCTCATCGAACGGCAACAGCCAGACAGTCGATGTCATCTTTCCAGCCTTCCCTTTCTTCCTCTACACCAACCCTAGGTGGCTTGCCTACTTACTCGAACCACTCCTGGAACACCAGCTCAGCGGCCAGTATCCGAATAAGTACTCGATGCACGATCTGGGGGCGCATTTCCCGAACTTGACTGGGCATGCTGACGGTCGAGATGAGTATATGCCTGTAGAGGAGTGTGGAGACATGCTCATCATGGGCCTGGCGCTCATCAACTCTATGAGTTACAGCTCCGACAACGACGCCCAATCCATATGGTCGACTGTTGGTGACGACACCGATACTGTAGACTCAAATGAGACGCCTTTCGCGCTGACAAACATTGGCGAGCATGGCGGCATCTCCTACATCGACGACACCTGGGGTGGTAGTACCAAGGGCATCAAGCAAGCCAAGAAATGGCTGGAGGGCAGCTACGACCTTTGGAAGCAGTGGACGGGCTACTTGGTCGAAGACGCTCTTGAACCTCACAACCAACGTACGTTTATCTCTCTTCATGCACTCGCTCAAACGCTAACATCTCGCAGTCTGCACAGATGACTTCGCCGGCTGGCTGCCCCTCCAAACAAATCTCGCTCTGAAGGGTATTGTTGGTATCAAAGCCTTCAGTGAGATCGCCGACCTGATGGACCGCTCTGGCGACGCAAAGCACTACCGCAACATCTCCGAGACTTACATTGAGAAGTGGCAGGAGTATGGTATCTCCAGAGACGGGGGCCACGCTAAACTGGCGTACGACTGGTACGGGAGTTGGACGACGCTGTACTCGCTGTACGCAGACGCAGTACTCTGCTTCCACCCAAGCATCACCGACCCCTCATCCTCAGAACATGATGTTGAAGTCGTCAATGGCTTTTCAGCAGGTATTGAATCCGCGCAAAAACCACTAGCCTCCAAATCCCACCACGGCCGCACCCCCATCACAAAAAACTTTATCCCTTCCAGCATCTACAAGAACCAATCCACCTGGTACGCCGAGGTGATGCAAAAATACGGCCTCCCCCTCGACTCGCGCCACCTGTACACCAAATCCGACTGGGAATTCGAAGCCGCCGCCGTCGCCTCGAAGCACGTGCGCGCCGACATCCTCGACCGCGTAGCCCGCTGGCTCAACGAGACGGTTACGGATCGCCCCTTCACAGATCTGTACAACACCGAGGGCGACGGCGGGTTTCCGGGGCCGTGGTTTTTCGCACGTCCGGTCGTGGGCGGACATTTTGCGTTTTTGGCGCTCGAGAGGGCTTGTGGTGGGGAAGCTGCAAGGGCGTTCGAGTAGGGGTTGTGATGTGCTGAGGAGAAGGGTGGGTGGAGATGTGGATCTTGCTCCACTTGCTGCGATTCTTACTGTCTGTCAACATTCCATTTTGAAGGATGTCTACGTCGCTATCTATGTATCTCTGGGTATATATTCCCATTAACAACACTATAGACTTTATGTTGACATCAGAAAGACCTCTGGTTCAGATGGTACATCATGTGATTTATCAGGATGAGGTGTTGTGGAGTTCGCTTGTTCGAATCTGCATCCTCTCTCTCGATACACATCAAGACTGGACCCCGTTGATGCGCAAGACGCAAGACGACAATGGATGTGATGACCACGCATCTATTTTGCTCTGCGCGCGTATTTTGCTGGCGTTGTAGTCTTCTTTACAAATATTTTGCTTTTCACCTCACTCAAAGTTCCTTTGCGAAGCAAACTGCAACATCCTCAAGTTTGTTCTTTAGTCCATCAAAACCTCCCATTCTTACTCTGGCACAGCCGCCACGCCTGATTATGCTCAGGTAGTCTACCAGAGTCGCTGCTTTACCACCGCACAATCCCATATCGACACTGCCCCTGCGTCCGGTTAGCACACCGCTAGCGCCAGATTAGCGACAGATCGATGACAGCATGGCGACCAGCCCCCCGGGCCAGGGCCAGGGCCAGGAACGGAACGAGCTTCTTTATGCGCCGTCATGGACGTCTGTCGCGTTCAAACCTCAAGCCCACAACCATACTCCTGAGGGTTTGGAGGTGCAACAATACAACTCCTAAGCGCTTGAACGTGCACCCACACCCCCAATGCCGCGCCCGCGCGTCATATACTGGTTCCGCACCGACCTGCGCCTGCACGACTCGCCGGCGCTGAAAGCCGCGCTGGAATTGAATCCAGAGTGTTTGTATCCGATATGGGTGCGCCGTCCCCCTCAAAAGAAATCCATTCTGTATCACGCCCACTAACACCACCACAGACATGGGACCCGCACTACGTGTACCGCGCGCGCGTTGGCCCCAACCGATGGCAGTACCTGCTAGACTGCCAGGCCGATCTCAGCGCGTCCATTACCGCGCTTAACCCCAAGTCGAAGCTGCTGGTGGTTAGGGAGGCGCCGCAGACGCTGTTTCCGAAGCTGTTCAAGCAGTGGCGTGTCACGCATCTCGTGTTTGAGAAGGATACGGATGCGTATGCGCGGGAGCGGGACGAGCAGGTTAAGAAGCTGGCGAGGGAGGCCGGGGTGGAAGTTGTGGTCAGGTACGGAAGGACGCTGTATGATCCGGATGAGTTGGTCAAGTGCAATCATGGGAAGCCGACTATGAGTATTTCGCAGGTGCAGGCGGCGGGGAAGAAGATCGGGGAGATTCCTAGGCCGATTGCGAAGCCGACGTCGTTGCCGGATCCGGGGGACACGGCGTTGGGGTTCGAGCAGGAGGTGCCGGATAGGACGCCGGATGTGAATGCGGTGCAAAGAGAGGGGGAGGAGGGGAGTTATGCGCAGCTCGCTGGTCCGAAGGGGGATTTCGCCGTGCCGACTATGGAGGAGTTGGGACTGAAGGCTGCGACGACGCAGCATAGGGGCGGCGAGACGGTTGCGTTGAAGATGCTGGACGAGATTATCGCGAACGAGGACTACACGGCGACGTTTGAGAAGCCGAAGACTGCGCCCACGGCGTTCGAACCTCAAGCTACCACGCTTCTCTCGCCGCATATGCACTTTGGCTCCCTCAGCTGCCGCGAGTTCTACTGGCGCTGTCAGGACGTCGTCGATAAATACAAAGGCCAGGCATCGCAGCCACCAACGAGTCTTACCGGCCAGCTTCTCTTCCGCGACATGTACTTCGGCGCGCAGGCCTCGCTCGGGTACGCCTTCGGCCAGACATATGGAAACTCACATTGCCGCTTCATCCCCTGGCACCTGCCGTCGAAAATAGACACGTCCTCGGGGCTGATCACAGGAGAGTACCTCGTCGACAACGCGCAGGCCGACATATACTTCAAGCGCTGGCGCGAGGGCCGCACGGGGTTCCCGTGGATCGACGCGCTGATGCGCCAGCTCAAGCACGAAGGCTGGATCCACCATCTGGGGCGGCACGCCGTGGCGTGTTTCCTCACGCGGGGCGGCTGCTACGTGGACTGGGAGCGTGGCGCCGAAGTGTTCGAGGAGTGGCTGATTGACCACGAAGCCGCGTGCAACATTGGCAACTGGCAGTGGTTGAGCTGCACAGCCTTCTACGCGCAGTTCTACCGCTGTTACTCTCCGATTGCGTTTCCGCAGAAGTGGGATAAGGAGGGGAATTTCGTGAGGAAGTTTGTCCCGGAGCTGGAGGGGTATCCGCAGAAGTATATCTACGAGCCGTGGAAGGCGCCGATTGCGGATCAGAAGAAGTGGGGATGCGTCATCAAGGGCGATGGGAGTGAGCTGGAGGTCGATGGCAAGAAGGCGTATCCCAAGCCGATGTTCGACTTCCCTACGCAGAGGGAGGTATGCCTCGAGGGCATGAAGAACGCGTATCATGTTGGTCTGTACGGAAACAACCCAAAGGTTCTGGACGGCACGTGGCGCAAGCTCTTCGACGACAAAGCAGAGGGGCCGACTGAAGGCACTAAAGGCCCGCCTGGCGCGATGGTAGAGCATGAGGATGTCGATGGGCATGAAGAGCATCATGTGCCGGAGCCCCCAAGCCCGAAGACAAGTAAGAAGGGCAAGGCGGATAACAAGAAGTTGACGGGTAACGAAACGGCGATCAGCAATACAGGGAAGACGAGCAAGGCCGGGCACAAAATGGAGCCCAGTAGCACGAAGACTACCAAGGCAGGACACAAGAGGCAGGCCAGCCAGGGGACGCTAGACGGCATGGTGACACGGAAGAAGAAGAAGGATAACAGCGACATTGCAGACCACACTTGAACTCGGACTTTTTCTAGACATCTCCCTAATCCTGCCTGGCGGGATCGAGCTCAATCTTGCCGCAAATCTCATCAATCTCAGCCAAGATCTCCGGCGTCAGCTTGTCCAGCACCTTCAACGCCTGGCAATTCTCCACGATCTGCTCTGGTCGCGACGCGCCGGTGATGACAGCCGAGACATTCGGGTTCTTCAGACACCACGCCAGCGAGAGCTGCGACTGCGTCACGCCGAGCTTGTCTGCAATGGGCTGGGAGACGTTAGCTTTTGCGTAAGAATTCGACATCAGCTATGCGTACCTTGAGCTTCTTCGCCTTGTCAATCGTCCGCGTCCAGTCACTGTTCCCATACGAATCGCGCATGCTATTCACGAACTTATCCTTACCCTCCGCAAACCTTGACCCCGCGGGCGGCGCATCCGGACTGTCGTTGTACTTTCCACTCAGCAGCCCAAAGTTCAGCGGCGAGAACGTAGTAAGCCCGATACCAAAGCGGCTATACAGACGCTGAAACTCGCCCTCGACCTTCTTCCGCGTGATCAGGTTGTACATGGGCTGCTCGACAATCGGCCCAACAAGCCCCAGTTGCTTCGCGATACCGCATGCCTCTGCTATCTCGTCTGCACTCCACTCCGACGTGCCCCAGTACAGCGCCCAGCCCTTGACTTCAATGACGTGGTTGAAGGCCCGCACCGTCTCCTCCATCGGCGTGAGTCGGTCGGGGCGGTGCGCATACACGACATCGACGTACTCGAGATCGAGACGTCGGAGCGACGCGCGCAGACCCTCGATGATGTGCTTGCGGCTCAGTCCGTGGTTGTTGACGAGCACCTCGCCGTTTGCGCCGCCCCAGTTCAGCTTCGTGGTGATGACGAGGTCGTTGCGGTTCCAGCCGTGTTTCTTGATGGCGGCGCCCATTACAACTTCGGATTGCCCCGCGGCGTAGCTCTCGGCTGTGTCGAAGAAGTTGATGCCGCTGTCGTAGGCTTGCTTCATGCAGGTGAAGGTGAGTTCTGGGGGTGTTTGTTAGTATATTCTTCTTAACTGCTTGTAAAAACAAAGCGTATTTGCATCTTGAACACACCATTCTCAACGTGCCCGCCAAATGTCAACCATCCACCCAGTCCCAGTACCGAGACGTGCAGGCCCGAGTTGCCCAGTCGTCGGTACTGCATTCCTGTTTTCCGCGGCTCTTCCCACGCCATGTTTGGTATCAGTATTCAACGATGAACACACAGCTCGTAGTCGCTCGTAGTCGTTGGCAGCTATCCGTAGATCAATTCTCCGTCCGATATCCCTCACAGCGTCTGACAGGCAATTGAGTAGTTGGATAGATGAAAGGACTCAAACAAAACAAAAAACACACCCTCCCGCGCCTCAAAAAAAATAACCCCCACCACCACCGCATCCCTCCTACCCCCGTCAGAAAAAACCCACAACAACTGCCCCTCCCCCTCCGCAGGCCCAAATCCCAGGTCCCCACTACAATGACACCGAGGCACGCACGCACGCCCGCACGCGCGACGTCGGACACCGCCGACTCGGCACCACTTTTGGTTTACCGTCTATCTGTCTTTGTGTCTGGTACCTGACCAGAGCTGACCAAACTACGTATTACTGACCTAACCACCTATTGCTGACCGAGGTACAGCTGCGGAAAAGCGACGGAGAAAACCTCACCAATTTAGCCTATCCTATCCTATCAAGTCCAACCTATCCAACCAACCAACCATCTTAGTCCCAAAATCCCAAAGCGGCACCAAACGCTGTAAAGACTTCTTCCCCCCCTGCTCATCGCACCCGTGTCAGTGTTAGGGCGATGGTGCAATCTCACCCCAGCATGACGATTCCCCGGATCCTGGGAACCCTGCTGGTTTTTGTAGACTAGTGGGCGCTAGTGTGGAGACTAGTGTGGTGGGGACTAGTGCTAGGAGGTTAGAGTAGGCGGGTGGGATGCTTGATTGCGCCGCGGCTTGAAGGTCCGGACGCACGTGGGAAGATGGTAGTTTTTTAACGGGGTCGGGGATGGTACCGGGACTGAGAACTGGAAAGTAGGGAGGTGGAGTAGAGCGGTGGGTTGGCGAGTATGGTGAGTGTTGCCACGGGGGGGTTGAAGAAAGGGTTGAAGAAAGGGTAGGTTGTATAGGGTATTGATGGGATCAGATAGTGATATCGATGTATTAAGGGAGGTATTAATGGCCATGTATACACGGAACTACACTGCTCGGTGTAAAATGGTATGTAGTAGTGGTGTAACAGCAAGTGTCTCCTCGTCCACCTAAATAGCGAACCTGAAATCCAACCTGCGATTCCCCTCCCTCTCGCGCGCAACAACATCACTCTGATACAGCGCCTTCTCCTCGCCCGTCATCTCGCTCCACTTAGCCTCCTTCTTCCGATTCAACCGCACCAGCATCTGGCGCTGCAGTAGCATGACGACGAGCGACAGCGCACAGAAAGCGATAAGCACGCTGTTCCCCGTCTTGTAGTACGGGCCATCCCACTTCCTGTAAATCTGCGAGCTGATCAGACTCCCAATCTGCACAATGACGTTGTAGGTGGCGGCGGTGATGGCGCGTTTCTTGACGTCGAAGGTGTTTTCTGAGATCCAGGATGAGACGAGCGGGTGGAAGTAGGGGTAGCCAGATACGAGGGTGATGAGGGTGAAGCGGCCCCATTCGCGGCCGCCGTCTGGGATGGTCAGGAGCGCGATTAGGAGCGGCATGATCCAGAATTCGCCAAACATGATGTGCAGGGTGCGTTCGTTGAAGTAGTCGGAGCTGTAGGCGAGGGCGAGCATGGTGAGGATTTGCAGGAAGGCGGACGGGATGGTGAGCATGTTGGAGTTGAAGGTGGAGAATCCCAGACGCTTGAGGGTGAGGGTTAGGTAGCCTTGGACGGGCGAGGCGGGGATGTAGGCGATGAGGCCGATGAAGTAAAGTCCCCACATGGCTGGGTCTTTCCAGGCTTCCCAGATGTCGCGGAGGGTGGCGGGCTCCTTGATCGCGGTGAGGCCCTTGGCGGGGTCGTCGCGCAGAATGCGGTTCACCATGATGACCTCCTCGCGCTCCGTGTAGAAGCCGTTGGGCCAGAGCACGTTCTTGGTGTCGGTGGGCGAGCTGGGGAGGTACAGAAACGAGACGAACGCGATGACGCCGGTGAGAAGACCTTCGAGCAGGAACAGCCAGAACCAACCTGGTTTTCCGCCAATGCCGCGCATCTCGAGGATTCCAGCAGCCAGCAGTGCCGAGATGACACGCGCAACGTTGAGCGTGGACCAGAAGACGGCAAGACGCACCGCCAGCTCCTTGGACTTGTAGAAGTAGGTCGCGAACAGGATGACACCGGGGATGAAGCCGCCCTCGCACAGTCCGATGAAGGCACGGCCCAGGTAGAACGACGTGCGGTCGTGCATCCACGCCTGAGCCCACGAGACAGTCGACCAGCCCATCATCATGGTGGGCAGCACCCACTTGAAGCCGAAGCGCTTGGTGAGGAACTGGACAGGGAATTCGGCGACCAGGAAACAGACAAGTTGAATTGTGGTACCGTTGTTGTAGTCGTCGGTGGTGAGGTGGAGGTCCTTGAGCAGGTTGTCTGCGAGCGCGTTGGACAGGTTACCGCGGTCGAGCTGAGGGTGTTAATGGCTTTTTTTTTAGACACTGTTGGGATATCCTACCTGAAGACCAAACATCATGAGACACAGCCATGGAAGCAGCTTGAGGTCCGTCTTCCACACCACGCGGCGCTCCTCCTCGATCGTCCACGAAGCAGTGGGGTCGAAACGGTGCTTTCCCTCGTAGGACTCGTGAGGGGGGATGATATCCGCGAGCTCTCCCCTACCAACCGATGTGGGCTGCTTGAGTGATCCAGCATCCTCGCTGACGCGCGACCGGACGGTCTCGATATCGTTGCCCATATTCCCAGACTCGCTATCACCTGAGCTTGAAGATCGTCGTGTCGAAATAAATCACTCGTACTGCAGGTTCTACATATACCCACGTCTAGTTCGAGGCGTGCATGTCGCAATTCCCATGGATTCGCGCGCCATCACCCACTTGCTCAACAAGAGAAGCAGCGCCGGAAGCCGAGGTGTTTCCCGCTGTGAAGATAAACGCTGCAGCGGTGCCGTTCCCCAACTTGCCAGGTTCTGCCGCGTGCATGTTCCAGGGCCAGTCACGGAACGGGTTAGTGCGATTCTTACCTGCACCCTTGTCGGCCCTACGAGCGGCCGTCGCTGCAGCGCGTCTCGATTCGGGCGCATTAGCCGATGACGTGCTCGGGTGAGCGTGCGGAAGCGTGTCGCTGACAGGAGCCATGGCAGCTTAAAATGTTCCAGCCGCCTGGTGCTGGTCGTGGGTTCATCCGTCGGCTCCTTCTATGCGTTGGACTAGCTGTGTTTGGTGATTCGTCGTATTTATTACTGGTTTAGGCTTGTACGAGCATTTACATATCTCCGTGTCGGCGTTGATTCTGCAGTTGCCAAAGACGACTACTGCTGTTTATCGATTCCTCACAATGTCTTCGGTGAAGAGAGCGCGCACTGATGAGGGGGAGACGAGATTTGTTGGAGGCCATGAAAGCGCGAGGTCGAAGCTGGAGAAGCCGTTGGTCTACTCTGGCTTGCTCGACAACTTCAAGCACCAGGACTCGACTCCGGTGATCGGCAGAGAGTTTGAAGGGCTTCAAGTGAAAGATCTGCTGAAATGGGGGGATGACTTGATCCGAGACCTCGCCATCACAAGTAGGTTGACGTCCCATCACTCGAATGCTTCGAAGGCTGACCATCCCAGTCTCACAGCGCGGCGTCGTCTTCCTCCGCGACCAAGATGTAACACCAAACGAGATGAAAGACTTGATGATCCGCATCACCCAGCTCTCTGGCTGTCCCGACTCGTCCAGTCTGCACGTGCACCCACTGACCGAAGAGGGCTCAGAGCTAGGGGACCAGATCTCCGTCATCAGCAGCGAGAAGCAGAAGAAGGGCGGCGGCCTCACGCACCAGCTGTCCGACGTCAGTCGCTTTGCGTCGGCGGGGTGGCACACAGACATCTCGTTCGAGCCCGTGCCGTCCGACTACGCCATGCTGAAGATCCACACGCTGCCTGCGACGGGCGGCGACACGCTGTGGGCGTCCGGCTATGAGATTTATGATCGTCTGTCGCCTGCGATCCGCACCTTGCTCGAGGGACTGACGGCCACGCACGATGCGAAGTTCTTCCTGGAAGAGGCGGAGAGACTGGGCAACCCGATTCGCAAGACCATCAGAGGCAACCCGTTGAACTTTGGCGAAGCGCTGACGGCCGTCCACCCTGTGATCCGCACAAATCGTGAGTTCCTGACACTTTGATTGTGATTGCTTGACTAACACCATCCAGCGGTAACGGGCTGGAAATCCGTGTACGTGAACAAAGGCTTCACCAAGCGCATCAACGGCGTGACGCGTGACGAGTCGGATTTGCTGCTGGGGTACATTTTCAACCTGCTCACGCAGAACCACGACGCGCAGGTACGATTCAAGTGGCAGCCCAATGATCTCGCCATCTGGGACAACCGGAGCACGTGGCACTGCGCAACGTACGACTACAGCGATCCGCGGGCTGGAGACCGCGTGTGCAGTCTGGGCGAGGCGCCGTATCTGGATCGGGAGAGTCGGAGTCGCAGGGAGGATCTGGAGGCGAGGGAGACGGTGGAGGCGGGTCTAGCCATGGCGTAGCATTAACATGTTGACGTAGTAATATATACGGCAGTCTGAAGAGACGTGAAGAAAGCGGAGACCGCGGGGTATCATTCGAGACTTGAATAGAACAAGATCAAAAGTAAGAAATCACACAGCAGCGATTCGTCCGGCGCCCACCACAGTCCAAAACGCCTCCTCTCTCTTCTCTCGCTCGCCTTTGTGGCCTCTTGAATCACCCAATCCCCGTTCCTCGGCATTCACATCAGCCTCAAACTCGAGTCGGACAAAGATGGGAATCTCAATCACATCGTCGTCCTCCTCCAGTTCGCCGTCCGGCCCCGTGTCTGCGCCGCTGATGCTCTGGCTGCGTCCGAAGTTGAAGCCTGAAGATACAGAGGCCAAGAAGCCGGGGACGACCTCGATGACGACGCTGGTCCAGTTGCGGCCGCGATCGTATGGCTTGCCGGGCTCGATCTGGCCGTCAGAGTCGACGACTGTGCCTTTGTTTACAGGCGCAGACGAAGAAGAGAGGGCGTCGTCCCAGACGTCTGTGTTGGCGCCAATGTCGAATTGCGGACAGAGAATGGTGACTTTGGAGTGGACTCTGCCGGGGGTGATGCTGGGGGTGGCGAGGGTGACGCGGACAGGGTCGAAGAGGGGGTTGCTGAGGTGGATGATGAAGTTTGTTGGTATGCCCTGTCGGAGGTTGGCGTAGTTGAACGGGGGCGGTTGGGAGGAGGTGGGGCCAGAGACAAGAGGAAGTGGCTGCTGGGAGGTGGGAGAGGGGAGTGCGCGGATGCTGATGCGGGGGATGTGGTTGAGGGCGAGGAGCTTGATTTTATATCGTGTCGACGTGATCTTGGACTCGGGCTTGGAGAGGATGTGGCGGCACGAGCGACAGCGCTTGGAGCGTTTTGTGCAGAGGAGAGTTGGGATAGGTCGGAGCTCGTCCTCGAACTGCACGCGGGGGTCCATCTGAGCAAGCTTCTGGGCGGGTGATAGAGTGCTCGCCCAGCCGTCCTTCTTGAGTCGTTCGATGGCGGCAGTATCGGCGGCGGCATCGTGGATGGAGAGGCCTTCGAGGAGCACGGCAGCCTCGCGCATGGGGGGAGGCTTCTCGCGCTTCTTGCTCTTGGAGGTGGTGGAGTAGAGGTTCATGATGCGAGAGTAGGTCGAGGGCGAGGAGAAGGTCATGTCGTGTGCAGCGAAGGGGTTGGAGGGGGTCTGGGCCTCGATCTGGGTCTTGTAGAAGGCGCTCAGGTTGGCGAACAGGTCGTCTCTCGTTAAAGTGTCGGCGGCGGTAGTCGTGTCAGGCGTGGGGCCATCGTCAGTGGACGGGCGCAGGTGGCGCGACAGTCGCTGCTCGTCCAGCTCCTTCAGCCGTGCCTCGCGCTCCTTGTCGCGCTCCTTTTGCGAGGGCACCGGCTGGCCGCCATTGGCAGTGCGGGACAGCTGGGCGTGGATGCCCGTGTGCTTGTCGAACTCGATGCCCGTCTCGGCGGTGCTCCAGTGGCAGTACGAGCAGGCCAAGATGTAGGGCCCGCCCGTGGCCGAGGGTGCATCTGGATTCTCGACCGAGTTGACGCCCAGAGGCGCGGTGCAGACAGGGCAGTTGAAGCAGTTGCGCGTGCAGCGGTTGCCGTCGCTCTTGACGACAGAGCTGGGCACCTCGAACAGGCAGCTCGGGCAGTACCAGTTCAGCGTCTCCTCGATGATGCAGCGTGGACAGCGCAGCTGCTGGCAGTCCTCGCAGTACAGCAGCTGCTCGAGCGGGTAGAGGGCGTAGGCGGCGCGCGGGCTGCGAGGGTCAAAGGGCCGCTCGTCGTCGTCGTCGTTGGCGCCGCGCTTGCTGTCGAAGCAGTCGCAGGCGTAGTATGT
Source organism: Phoma sp. RAV-16-625 (assembly GCA_004335185.1). Lineage (NCBI taxonomy): Eukaryota > Fungi > Ascomycota > Dothideomycetes > Pleosporales > Didymellaceae > Phoma > Phoma sp. RAV-16-625. Next base: position 100,363 of record SAUA01000119.1, read on the forward strand.
GTACGGGAAGGGCTGCGACATGCTGGGCGTGGGAATTGGCGGCTGCAGACACCCGCGTCTCGATCGCGAAAGCAGCACCGCGTGTCTTGGTGTCTTTTGATATTGGGCGTCTCCCTCCTCTGCCAATCGCCGTGCTGGTCTCGCCGCGGGGGTGTCGGTGGACCGAAGCTCAAGCTCGCTCGGCCCAATCTCGGGCGAGTCCAGCGCCGAACTCCAGTCAAGTCTTGACGTAGCTCTCAGCAGTGCTCGCCTCGACTTCGACGTCCACGCCCACGCCCACGCCCACGTCTGCCATTGAGTCGCCAAGATGAACACACTCTCCATCCGCGCCTTCATCCCGCCTCTGACGCGACGAGGCCTGCCGCTCCGCGCCATTCGCTGCTATGCCGTCCAAGCACCGGGCGCGCCCACCATGGAGATCTTCAGCAACCAGCAAAAGTGGGCGCAGAAGGAGAGGGCCGCCGCAAACAAGGAAGCAAGCCGCAGCGTCGACTACCTGAGGGACGAAGTGGCTTCACGGCTGTGTGAACGTGTGCTGGTACGCCTCCCACGCTCCATGCAACCTCTCGTGCTAACCAACCCCAGGACATCAAACGCCACTTCCCACACGTCCTGGACCTGGGCGCAAACGCCTGCAATGTCGCCCATGCACTCACCATGCCCTCTCCGGATGAGCCAGAGAATGGACCGCGCTCCAAGCGTGTTGGCAAAATCACCGCCGCCGAGTCTTCAGCCACCCTCCTGCACCGCGACGCTGACCTGCCCTTCAACGCCGAAATCGACATCATCAGAGAGGTTCTGCCAACGTCAGAGCTGCTCCCATACGAGGCAAACACGTTCGACGCCGTCTTCAGCAGCCTGAGCTTGCACTGGATCAACGACCTGCCCTCCGTCCTGGCCCAGGTCAACAACATCCTCAAGCCGGACAGCCCCTTCATCTCCGTCATGATGGGCGGCGACAGCTTGTACGAGCTGCGCACCTCGCTGCAGCTGGCAGAGCAGGACCGACGTGGCGGTGTCGCTACCCACACCTCGCCCCTGGCTGACGTAAAGGACGTCGGCGGTCTGCTGCAGAAAGCAGGCTTCAACCTCCTCACCGTAGACGTCGACGACATTGTGGTCGACTACCCAGACACTTTTGCCCTCATGAAGGACCTGCAGGCCATGGGCGAGTCCAACGCAGTCCTGGCGCGCGAGAAGGGCGGCATACATAGGGATGTCCTCCTGGCCGCCGACGCCATCTACCGAGAGCTGCACGGCAACGAGGACGGCACGCTTCCGGCTACTTTCCGTCTCATCTACATGATCGGCTGGAAGCACAGTCCTGACCAAGCCAAGCCTCTTGAGCGCGGCACCGGCATGTTCAGCATCAAGGACTACCTAGAAAAGAACGAGGGAGGTGAAGGAAAGAGCTAGATAATTAACGCACGAACACTAATCCAACATCCTACCGAACCTCGCCTTCATCTTTGATGCCCCTGTTGACATGGCTTGGCTGTCGCGCTAGCGTAGGCACCCATTCGCACCTACCTTGACACTCCACAAACAACACCATCCATGACATGACAAGACGACCATGTTTGCAACACTCCCCGTTGAGATGCAACGAGCATGCATAAACTATCTCGACGCCGTATCACTAAAAGCTATGCGATTGACGTCTCGCGACATCAGAGACATTGCAACAGAGGCCTTGTTCGAGGTGGCTACGCTTCGTCTTGAACCAGAAAGTGCGCAAAAGTTCACAAGTCTGATTGAGAACGACAGACTGAGGCGCTACATTCGCAAGGTACGTCGTAGGCTGCGCCGACGGCTCATTCTGACCCGGATAGCTCTACCTCGACACGCAATGTGATAGCGAGAGCACGTTTGAAGAATGCTATATAGTCCCGCCACCAGATTGGTGGACACAGATATTCGCTGCCAGTATCGACCTGCCAAACTTGAAGGAGCTGATGCTCGATTCCGCCTCGGCGTGCGCCGAGTCACACTGCGCAGCGCTTGCACTCGCCTTCACGACCTTCCTCTCCACGGCAGACATTGATCTCTTGAACCTCAAGCATTACCAAGATGCTTGTCTCGTCCAGCGTCCAGATCTCCTAAAACTCCATGCCAAGCCTAAGAAGCTGCACTTCCTGATGACTACGTGGAGCGATGATGCCTTTCCAGACATTGACATTGAGCTACGTCACCGCCATGCCCTCTTCAACGTCCATCTCGACACCACATGGCTCGGCCCGGTGCAGCCCCGTCTCACACACCTCACTGTCCACTGCAATACATACTGGGGCGTATATCCGCGATGGCAGCCCGGACCTCTGCGCTTCCCACATCTCAAGTCTCTGGCCCTTGGCAAATGGACCATCGCTTTCAATTGGCAGATCGAATTCATAGCGCTCCAAGGCCAGACTTTGGAGCAACTCATTCTGACCAACTGTCCTATACTGCACGCCCTTCGCATGACAAAGCGGCAGTCTGCGAACCAATGGCAACAACGTCTACCAGGCACCTCCCGTGGCAAACCGCCAACAGACAACGTCTTCCCCGATCTACGATGGCATACGGTGCTCCCGGACTTGAAGGCGAGGCTCCCGAAGCTAAAGTACTTCGCCATGGGACGTGGTCCGGTCCGCGAACGTCTCTTCAATCGCGAAGTGTCTGACGACGATGAAGCATACGAGGAGCGCTACAAGTTGAAGCCCCGCATCGATTCGTCGCGGTATGCCATATTCGATTTCGAAGCTGGGCTGTCGGAATGGGTCGACGCAGGTCCTGACCGCGATTCAAGCTTGCATCAGAAGGGTGGGTGGGAGTGCTCACACTGGCTGGACAGGAGTAATGACGAGGAGTGGAGGACAAAGACGGCGTATCCCGACTGTCTGCAAGAAGACCAAGAAGCGTTGACGGATTTTCTCGAAGAGCTGAGTCAGCGGTGATGAAGCGTTTTGTGCTGTCGTTTGCTTGTACATGACTTTCCCGCCCCTGTCTTCCGTAGTAGATGCCACCATGAAGGTGCGCGATATACACACACGCTGGATCATCTCCCTGGCTGCAACAACCCTAGCTGTCCCAATTCAAACCAACAATCTCCCCACCCAAGCACCCCAAACACACTCTCCCTCCACCCCTACCCAGCACTACTCCCTCCCTCTTCTAGTCGACCCTCAGCGTCCCCAATCACGTCCTACCCCCGTCAGCCCACCCATCCCCTCATCTTAGAACTCACAATCATCTTACCGCTAAACTCCCCCCTCAGCCTCCCCAGCGCCCGTTCCACCACCCACAAATCCACCGCGTACCCCTGGCGCACGATGCCGAAACACAGCGCTTGCGTCGCGCTGCGGAAGGAGGTTTGGTGCGTGAATGCGTAGGTGAGGGCGCGGCGGGTTGTTGAGGGGGGGAGCGAGAGGGAGGTGCTGAGGTGGTGGAGGGCGTGGTGGGCTTGTGGGGTTCCTGGGGGGGAGGGTGGGGGGAGGGGCCGCATTTTTGG